>WAAD01036966.1:305-86428 GCA_013389945.1 Fregata magnificens | reverse complement strand
AAAAAAAAAAAAAAAAAAAAAAAAGAAAAAAATGGAAAAAAAAGGCATTTCCATGTGAGAGGCTTTGGGACATGCATTTCAGCAGCCTCGCTGCGTGTTCTGTGTGAAGTATTTTTATCTCACAGCCTGCTTAACATTGTTAATTTCTACCCTAATATGGTTTAGCTCAGGACATAATGCTGAATTTTCCATTACTCTGTTAGCTGTCAGCTGAATTGAAAAGACCTGTTAATTAGAAAAAAAATCAATAGCTTTATTCAAAGATTAACAGAAATTAGGGTGAAAACAAAATTGTTCCGATAGGGAGGGCATATGCATTTGCTGTAAATTCAGGAAATCTCCCAAAACACAAAGAACATGTTCAGAATTATAATTAAGGAAGAAATTTTAACTCCCTGAAAGAACAGCTTGATGGCAATTGTTACTTTCCTTTAGATTTAATGTAGCATCTGTTACAATTTAATTTTTAAAGGACATCATTTTTAATTCCCATTAATCTCCAGAATTAACAGTGTAATAAAGATTCTTGCAAACATTGAAATTTAACTAGTCAAAATGCCTTTAGGAACCTTTACAGAATATTTTAGCAATTGAGCAACAGCTTTGATGCTATGAGTGGGGTGAAATGTAAAGCCAATGTTAATTAGATACAGAACCAGTTGCATCTTCTCATCTTCTTCAAGAATTAGGCTGACTTGCATCCATAGGCTGCAAATGACGTTACGCTGTTGGAGGACGGGACAGTTTGTTCGTTGTCAGGTTTGGAGATGCGGATCAGGAAGGATGACTTGAAGGTTGAATACTTCATACTTGTGTCTTTTTTCCATTAAAGTTGATAGCATAAAGTAAAAATGTTAGCTTTTTGATATCTCCTTTGATGAGAAAGTGGTTTGGATTTTGCAGATGTTGAACAAAACAGAGGAGGACCTGTACAAAATATGAGCTCAGTGGCACGTCCAAGAATTCATTAATAGAAGAAGTATCTTCAGATATGATAAAAATACGAGAGATGTTTGAAAGGCTGTGTAGTTGGAGAACTAGACCCTGAATAGAATCATAGAATCATAGAATCATTAAGGTTGGAAAAGACCTCTAAGATCATCAAGTCCAACCATCAACTAACACCACCATGACTCCTAAACTAGGCCCTGGAGTGCCACGTCTACACCTTTTTTGAACGCCTCCAGGGTAGACGACTCCACCACCTCTCTGGGCAGCCTGTTCCAATGCCTAACCACTCTTTCAGTAAAGAAATTCTTCCTAATGTCCAATCTAAACCTCCCCTGACGCAACTTGAAGCCATTTCCTCTCGTCCTATCGCTAGTTTCGTGGGAGAAGAGTCCAGCACCCGCTTCCCTACAACCTCCCTTCAGGTAGTTGTAGAGAGCGATAAGGTCTCCCCTCAGCCTCCTCTTCTCCAGACTAAACAACCCCAGTTCTCTCAGCCGCTCCTCATAAGACTTGTTTTCTAGTCCCTTCACCAGCCTCGTTGCCCTTCTCTGGACACGCTCCAGCACCTCAGTGTCCTTCTTGTACTGAGGGGCCCAAAACTGAACACAGTACTCGAGGTGCGGCCTCACCAGTGCCGAGTACAGGGGCAGTACAGGAATAAAACCAGTGCAGGCTGAGATACAAATATGTGCGTAAGTCGAATTGACAGAATAGTCTTATCTGGTCAGAAAAGGTTTTTAATTACCACCGAGTTAGAGTGCATCTTCCCCAGGAAAAACTGTGATAATACATTGCCATAATCCTAATTAACATATGCTGTCTACCACAAATGCCAAGGAAGACAAGGTTATCCGTAGTGAAGCGTGTTAGTGTGCTGCTGTGCTAGGGGAGACACAGCCAGTTTGAAATGTGCTGCCTTCAAAGTCAGTGCTGATGCCTGACTTAAACGGAAGTGTCCTCAGGCTCTCCTGATGCACTAATAATAATGGCAAGTCTGACACTGATTTTTCCCCAGCACTTATTTTGGAAGGAAGTTACTGATGTCAGCAGGGCTCATGACAATGTCGAATAACTACATTTCTTAAAGAGAGGCTGCCTCAGTGAGTAAAACACATCCACTTGTTACATGGAAACCCAATCTGTTCATATTTAATACAATGTCCTTTGTCACTCTGGGTGGTTATCGAAGACAGAATTTCCTCTCTTATGTCTCTTTATACCACATCACAAAGAGGCTGTAGGAACAAATCCTGCTATTTCGTACAACTGTGTAATCCTCTTCATTTTGCTAGAACTTTATTCTGCCCGAAAGCACTGTGCAGGCATGCTGCCCTCTGCTTCCACGGCTACACGCTGGGCAGCAGTTAGGCAGAATGGGTGGGTTGCAAGACAGTGGACTTATCCCTGGAAAATGGAAATGCATGGATAAATCTGTTTTCTCCCTCTGTGAGGGTTCATCTTTTGCCGCTGCCATTTCTGTACTGGGCTGAAGTCCCTAACTGTACCCAGGTGGGTGAAAGTACAAAGGGAGCTCTTTGGTAGCTGGCCAGTGTACTGTCCTTTGAAATGTTTGGGCTGAGAATTAAGTTATTGATGTGTCTGACCATGAAGTAATTAACTGGAGAAAGTATTTTTACATAATGCTGACTGATAAGAGAAAAGAAGGAGCAGGAGCCAGGAACACTTATAAGACATTGAGGAGGGAAAGACTCTCCCAGGACACCCTTCTAGCGGGTAAGGAAAGCAGAGATGTCATCTTGGTCTTTTAAGCAGACAACGCACACTGCGCGTGGGGATGAGAGCAGTTCCCACAGCTACAGTTTTACTTCCTCCCTTCCCCACCATCTTCCCCACCCAAAAGTCAGTAGGCAGAGGGGTGGCTGCAGGGATGCTGGTTCTGACCTTCTCATGCACCAGGTAGGTGCTGTGGCACGGGGTACAGAGACAAGGGCTCCTTGGGGGAAGCAGGGACCAGCTGTGAGACAAAGTCAGGGTGTGCTGTTGGTCTCCTCCAGCCCCTTAGAGCTTCCTTACAAGTAGTGAATGCCTGGTGTAGCTTTTCACCCTTCTGGACCTGTTGGTCAGCTAATGGTAATATTCTTTCTGTGCTCCCTGAAGATGGAGGGGGTTGCTTGCAGGCTCGCACCAAACCATTCAGTGCTGGTGTTTTGTTTGTTTGTCTGTGTTTTAACCAGGTGAGGATCTATTTACCAGTGCCTCTCCATCACCATCAGTACCATCATTACAGTTAAAGAAAAACTTGCACAAAGCTGAATAAATGCCTTTCTCTTTTATGAAGATACGCACAATAGGATCAGCAACAGCTATAGGTTTTAGGAGCTTGTTGCTGGAAATCCCATTAACTGGCAATTCCAGCCCATTGGTTCTTCAGCCTGACCTTGAGTAGGTTGATAGGTTCCCTGTGCCCCTACTTTCGAGACTCCTGTTTCAAGTAGTGTTGTTTGACCTTGGCCGTATAGTCATGCTACTTCCAAAGTCTCTGATGCTCTTTTGTAGTCCAGAACTACTGTTTCCTCTCAAGAGTCATGAGGGGGGACGATTAGGAAGAATGGTTTGACAGTTCTCTGAATTCTTAAGTGCTACCTGTTTTGGGGCAATTTGTGCTGGAAGTCTTTCCTTTCATAGTCTTAATCTGTCACCTAGAATTTCTGGTTTTATGGTTTTCTGACTGGAGAAAGGGTAATCTTTTATATATTGGTGTTGATGCCTGTGCTCCCTATGCCCCCAAACTGCACAGCACATTTATCCTCAGCCTAATACCCTCATGAATGCAAGAGCAAGCCTTTCTTCTAGGTAAAAAGAATCAACAGCCTGAATATCTGTTTCATAGTGCCCTCCATATGTTTAGGGAATGGGGATAACAAACTAACCTTTCTTCCAGAGGCTAATTGGATTTCACACAGTTTGGAAGCACCACTAATTCACCAGATATATTAAATTCAGCTTTAACATTCCTACTGGGTAGCTTGGCTATTGACCTTCCTCCCCCTTGCTTTTTATTCTATTCTACTTCAAACTTATCCATTTCCAATACTTAAATAAACAGGCACCTTGTACTGCAGCCCTTTTGAGAGCAGTGTTTCTTCATGCATGAAGTGTTACAAGCTTCTGTGCACATACATGCATGAATATTTCTTATTCCATTTAAATAAGCATCACAAATGTGCTTATTATAGAAATAATGCGTGTTGGTCAGAAGTTGGTGTCCCTACTCCGGTTTAGTCGCATTATAACAAAATAGTCCAAGTGGACATAAAGCACTCATAATCAACCTACTCTAGTTACACAGCCTAATTAAGAGGATCTGCATTTTTCATCAATAAAAAGTGTAAAAATTCCCTCTTGCATCAAAGAAAACACTTGATCATGCTGACTTGCCCATAATTTTCTCTTCTGAAGGTGAGAAAGGAAGAAAATATCTCTACAGAAGTGTGGAATTTGACTGCTTCAATCAAGCTATGTAGACTTAAATGTATGCCATGGCTCTCCATGAATACAAAAGCTGAGATCTCTGAATAATGTTTTAAAGAATGGAAATCTCACTGCATGTTTCCATTGAGAGGTCAAATTATGGGCCCTGAAACCTAGATGGTAGAGATGATTTTTCCTACCCTTCATGATGGCTCACTGCAAACACGATAGTGAGGGGACAGCATGACCGTGGTCTTGCCAGGTTTCCACGTGGATGTTTGGTGGCATAGGAGAGCAGAGATGGAAGAGCAGATGACAGAGTCTCTTTCCCTTACTGCTGGGTAGCTCAGAGAAGGGCTCCCCAAAGTGTGATTGCACATACTTCTATGGCATGGGCTGGGCATGCAGGACTGCTCCTGATCCATTTTTGAATGTCAATGTCTGTGCTTTTTCTGCTCATCTTTCTATGGCTTATCCATTTTAAGCACTATTTTTTTCATAAAAGCAGATAAGTGATTCTCTTTCTGTGAATGCAAATGTGGAATCTATTGAGTGGGTGTGTGCATACTTTAAAGAAATAATTGAATCCAAACATCTCTTCTTTTTAAATGCAGGAAACCAGAATCTAATAAAATGTAAATCAATTCAGTGTCTGCTTTGGGCTTGCAGTCTTCAGATTGTTAAAAAAAAAAAAAAAATCTATTAAGTGCTGTGCATTCCAATATCAACATCTTTATTTTCCATCATATCCCATTAACCCCTTAAGTCTTCTGAAATCTTTTTCTTTCTGGACATGTGATGAAGGGCTTGTCAGAGAAGAGAAAGCAGTTCATTTAAAGTCTATTCTGCATGTTCATTAATTCCTGATATTTGCTCTGGCGCATGACCTTGCTGAGTCTTCCTGTGGACAAGTCTGTATGTGTTTGGTTTCTGTACCATGCTTTATTGATTGCAAACACCCAACTGATTAACTGTAAAGCAGGGTTGCCTTTGTGATTTAGGACTTTGGCTTCTCAGACCTGACATAAACATAGCACTGCCAATTTGACTTGGGGTACGGGTGTTGGAGTATAAATAAGTCCATCAGATTTCTGGTTTGAGTTAAAACAGAGTTTAAACAGATTTTAGTTACATTCTCAGCTCAGTTAACTCTCAGTGCCTGTCTAGCTGCTAGTCTGACTTCCTTAGCTCCATCTAGCATCTAGTGCTGAAAGAGAAAGGACATGAGCAGGCATCTAAAATGTGTTAATTGTCTTTAGCTAACAGATGGTCGGATGTGTTCAATTTTATAGCATTTATCAAAGCAGCTTAGAAAATAAGAGTATGTCTTAATTCAGTTCTGCTCTTGGTAGGCTTTATGTGTGTATGGCATGCAAATTGGCTTCTGTGGTCTTTTTGGCCTTAAAGGAAGCTGTTTCTGAAGACAATTTTTTCCCCTGTTCTGAACTCTGGAAGGCTACAAGCTGAAGAAGTATGATGATTTAAAGAAAGCAAATGGGCATCTCTTTTCTTTGAGCATAATTGTTAGATCTGCAGAAACTTAGGGAACAGTTTGAAGCTACCTATGTACTGGTATCGCTTTCTGTTCTGCTGTCTGAATTCTTAAAGAGGAGGGATATTACAGAGGGAACAACGTCATTCTGACTGAGGGAGAGAGGAGCAGAGAAAGAAGCCTTGCACTGGCCCTCACTTATCCTAAGACTTGTGCAGTCAAGCAGTTGGTTAAAGATGATGGTTCCCAAGATGGAAAACGTTCAGCCCCCAGGTCAAACCTGTGGTGGTGTTATTCCAAATCGCCTTTGCCAGACCTCTGCTGGCCATTTAGGCAGAGGTCTTTCCTCATTCCATGACATAAGGAAGAGATGGAAAGTCTGGAAGCAGGACTACATACATAAATCACTGTTCTGAATAATGACTAGCTACGGTGTCTGATCATTCATCGTTCAGCCTCACCTGGCTCCATCAACTAAAAATAGGAACCTCTGATAAAGACATTTCTCAGAAAGGTGAGAAAGACAGTTCAGCTAACCCTCCTGGTGATGTATTCCTCTTCAGAGACGTGCTCTGTCATCTTCTTGGCAAACAGTGATGGCCAATCCAGGCCACTGGAGGCTTCCTGCTAAAGGGGCAGCCACAAGAGCTGCAGAGCTCGATCCAGCAGTGAAAGCAACCGAAATGTGGCTGGAGCCTATGTTACTGCTTGACAATGTTCACGCTTGTAGTTGTAGACTGACAGTGAGGGCAACCCATTAACCATGCAGACACAGCAAACTGTCATTCTGCTTATTATGAAAGGGAACAAAAGGGGCTGGTTAATCATAACACCCTTTTAAAGCACAGGAGGTTCTGCACAGGTAGGTGATTCAGACTAAGGCTTAGGTCTTCCGGCTTTTGATTTCTAATTCTTTTTAATTTTTTTATTTATTAATGAATTACAATTTTTAAATACTGCTGCTGCCTCCTGGAGGATGGTAGAAAAAGCCAGTTATTCACAGCTGTGCAGGTATATATCCTGCATATTTACTGCTCCTTTTCCAGGTGAACTCAGCATATCTTGTAGCATCACAGGTATTTCGGCAAACTGTGAGCTCACATCCAGAGAGATGCTTGAGGCAAGCTCCATTTTGTCAAAATCCTGAAAAATCCTTAGTTCTACAACTACTGTATTAAAATTAACAAGAAGGCTCAGCATCTCTCAGAAAGCCGTATTTTTCCTTTCTGCAATTAAAATTGCTGCAGCAGACACTAATGGACTGTCACTGCAGAAATCCCCTCTTGGAAATCCTAGCTATATTGTCCTCTCAGGAAAGGTTTTTCTAATATAACCAGAGAAGGATTTCATTTAATGAGAAAAGAAACCACGCTTAATGAAAACCTAAGGAATTGCAAACAGTTTTGTACTCCCTAAAATCTGTGTTAATCTCTACCAACTTCTATTTCTTCCATAATATATATTATAAAGTTTTTTAAAAATCAAACCTTGACACAAACAAAAATGTTACCATCAAATCTATTAGAAATAATTACTTTGTAAGAAATAAATTTGTGCCTCATCGACTGGAGTGTGAAGATTTAACTTCCTTCCTTCGAATTGCTTAAGCTACAGTAATTGGGAGAAAACATTTCATGCAGTATGATCCTTTTTAAGTCAATATTGTCTTTTTAATCCTGAATTTCAAATTAAATATTATCCTCCTTCAAACAAAGGTATGCACATGTATCTTGGAAATCAATGCTATTTATCCTGTCTACTGTAAATATATACACAAGTTTAATTCTTGTTATAAATAAAAAAGTTTGTAGACTTAAAAATGGAAAAAGACAAAAATCGTACTAACTTGATGGTTTCCAGTGTCATTGCTAAGGGTGCATGATAACAGTCACCAGCACAATCACCATTTGCAGGTAGCAGCCTAGGTCCTTGCACTAGCAGGCTACTACCGGGTTTTGTCTTGTGCTTTAATAAATTCATAGCTAAGAGCAAAATGCAGCAGTTAAAAACAATGATTTTCAGTTTATCAGCTGGGGTAAATTTTTGTTGATGTGAACTTTCTTTCAGGGTTTTCATGGTGTTCCAGACTAATTATTGGATATAATTAGAATAGTAGATTAGAGTAAGCTAAAGCAGAGCATATGCTTTCCAAACAGTCCAGACTGCTTGGGGGGAGACTGGTACTATTTTTTTTTTTTTTTTTTTTTTTTTTTTAAACTGAGAAAACATGAGAAAAAAGTCTTTTGAAGAATGGAGATAAGATGACTTACAGGGTTATTCTGGAGTCACTAAAAACCCCTAAAGCAATTAATGCAGGATAGAGGTTTGGCCTTGCTTGTCAAGAACAACCCTGAAATGTTCCATACGGGCTAATAAGGTCTCAAACCAGCTATCCCAGCAGAGCAGCCCATGGTCCCGCTTCCTGGCTTGCGTCCTCTTTAGCTTTGCGTCTTTCAGGGATGAGCATACCTAGGGCTTTCTCCTGGTGCTTTTCTTTTTCTATGCACCGCTTAGGCAAGCTGGCTCTGGTGCTGTAAGATCCAGCACTTAAGTCACATGTTTTCACAGAGAAAGTTTACTCCAGCGGCTTTATGTAGACAGCAATACATGTGGGGCATGTTTCAGGGACATACAGAAATGATCAAGGATTTAAGTTTAATAAACAAATGGTAAACAGAAAATACCACACATGTGGTGAACATAAGCAACACAGCTAAAACTGCGTAATATGTGACACCTGTTATTTTCTGAATTTTGCAATGTTTTGCACTATTTAATAAGAGTGGGGTTGTTTTTTGGCTGTCTTTTCTACCATGTTGTGGTGAGTTCCTAATAGTGGAAGTTACAGCCGGAAACAAAAGGGAAGAAATAAAGCAAATACAGAAGTTATTGTTTCCTGAATATTAGGAGCTCAACAAGTAGATTATCTAATTTCTTTACCAGCCTCCAGTACTCACCCAGCCAGCTGTTCATAATTATAAAATACACATAATAACCCACTATCTGAAGGGACAAGAATGCAGCAAAGCAAACTGCAAGTGTCTCTGCTTGACATGTAATCAGGTTTCTATCCTTGTGCACGCTGGTAGTTTTCCACTGCATTTGGACCCTTGATCTGAAGGCTTTCTTGGTTGCCTGGACTTTCTTTTTGCTTGGGGTGGTCGTGGGGAGTTCAAGGACAACATATGCACTTCGACTCATGACCTGGAGACAATAAAAGCACCTGTGGGTTCTTTCTGATCTTGTCTAAAAGGCTGGGAAATTTTTGAAGCCTTATGTTGTGACCTAGCTTCGCACTATGTTTAACTGCGCAGTGGTTTCTGTACTGAAGGGTGAGCAAAGCAACCCATGAGTCTTTTCCATGGCATAAATACAGTACTTAGCATTCAAATGGGAACTTGTGTATTGAGCCAAACCCAATTATTTGCAAATGAATCAGTGCCACGAATCCTCAGGGGGAGGACTGTAATACCAAGTGCTGGTTTGAAATGTCATCTTTTCTGTGGGAGAATTCTCTATAGGTAACAGGTTAACTATTTTCAAGCTAATTTTAGGCAAACAGAAATTGGAATTCACTGAAGTTTGCAAAGAAAATTCTACCTTTGATCAAAGCCATAGCAGATTTCAGCTTGCTCCATTTTGAAAGTCATGTCGATGTGAAAAGTAAGCTTTTCACTGATGTTTGGCATCTTAACCAGAGCTGGCACTCTTAGGCAGTGCTTTAATTATACATTATATTAACCAGTGTGAAATACTGAGCCTTATTAAGATAGCCAAAAGCCTTCTTTATAGTTGATTTATTAGAGCTTGAAATTAACTTTTCACAGTCCAGCTCAAATGGATCAGTAGGTACGGAAATTCAGCTCTGTAAGTTTCCCCAGGGTTATCTCCAGTGCTCTCTCCAGTCCCTTGCAATGCATCTACCCTCTGTAAAGACCCCAGTGCCCAGAAATGCCAAAACACTGGGCATGACATTTATAATGAGTCCATTATAAATGTCAGTGCCAATCTTGCGGTCGCTTGGAATGGTCTCCTGAAAAAATGGAACTTTAAAAAAAACACATTTACCCTGGACTCAGATGTGTGGCTGGTGGGCTGCACCAGGCTGGCTGATGCTGGAGATGTTCCACTCTGGGGTGTTTGCAGATGAGCATTTTTTCTCCTCCTGACACAGCACTTAGTATATGCCTGGGGTGTCAGGAGCTCAGGCTGAAGTTCTAGACAAAGTCAGTTGGATAGACCTACTTTGTCGTCCCTCTGGCCCTTGGAGGCGGGTGCTGTGCTGAACACTTGCCTCTTGAATAGCTACACGAAGGCTTTGAAGTTGGGCCTTCCAACATTTTCTCAGTACTGTTTTTCTCCTCTTCAAAATAACAGTGTTACTTTCCACTTCATATGAGTTTTCAAAGCATTTTCTGAAGATGGAAGATCTTTCTTTGCCTCAGAAGCGCACCTATCAGCTTGCCAGGAGCCTGAATAAAAGGCAATTTTCTACAAGATACTGATGACAAGTTTGGGTGTTTATGGATCTCTCCAAAGAGCAACAATGTGCACATTTTCCTCTAGTTGTTGCAATGAGATGATTCGGATTAACTTTAGGCACGTGGAGATAACACAATAGCATTATCGTGAGTTACTGTGTGATTACCACTGGTTCCAGTGGAGTTACCATTGTCATAGTTATCTTGCTGTTGCCGTGTAATCGCATCAATTATTTCACTGGTAACTGTGTAAATTACCACAACTGTAACTGTGTAAAGATCTGAATGCCTAATTATTCACACCGCAGCACCTAGAAAAGTGGATGCTGAGCGGTCACCAGCAATGCTGTCCTGGCTGGTACAAAAGATGCACAGCAGTGCTCTCAGCTTTGCTGGCCAACACCCTGCACAAGTGGTAGAGGGGAAGGCAAGGGGTACTAAGGTCTTCTGCCCCTAAGCACGTGCAGGTGCAAAGGTATTACCTGCTTGAAGTGCTAATGGTGTTAAGTGGAGACACCTTTGTTGCTTTTCAGCCCTTCTTCATATTCCCACTAAAATGAGCAAAGCCATAAATGTCCTCAGCAGACATCTGGAGTCTGCTGGACTTCGTGATTACTGTCTCGCACACCCATGTGGGTTGGGATCTGGACAGGCAAGGTCTAATGAGACTGCAGCCACAGTCTTTTTTCAGTCAGAGCAAAACCTGTATATCCTTTCATTTGTCAATATTTAATGCCAGATGGCAGAAGACAGGAATGAGAGGCTGTACCTCCTGCAGCATGCTCCAGCTGAAAGTGAGCTGCAGCAGAGCCAGGCCCATCACTTTAGAAAAGCAGCACAGAACAAGAGGTCTTAACATGTCCCAGAACATCTTCATGGGGCTTCAGCTCTCATTATGATGGCAACATTGGACAGGATGCGGTGGCCCATTTCTTTGCAATAGCATGCAAATATGAAGTAGGTGTCTGTAGCCAAGAGGCCTAGAGAATATCCATTCCATGTACTTGCACGCTCCACAAGAACATCTCCTAACACAACATAAGAAATGTGAGTCCTATTTCAAACTGTGGTGGGTTGACCCCGCCTGGATGCCAAGTGCCTACTGAAGCTGCTCTATCACTCCCCTCCTCAGCTGGACAGGGGAGAGAAAATACAATGAAAGGCTCATGGGTCGAGATAAGGACAGGGAGAGATCTTTCACTAATTACCATCATGGGCAAAACAGACTTGACTTGGGGAAATTAGCTTAATTTATTACCAATCAAATCAGAGTAGGATAATGAGAAATAAAAACTAAATCTTAAAACACCTTCCCCCCACCCCTCCCTTCTTCCCGGGCTCAATTTCACTCCTGATTTTCTCTACCTCCTCCCCGTAAGCAGCACAGGGGGACAGGGAATGGGGATTCGGTCAGTTCATCACACGTTGTCTCTGCTGCTCCTTCCCCCTCACAGGGAGGAGGACTCACACTCTTCCCCTGCTCCAGCGTGGGGTCCCTCCCACAGGAGACAGTCCTCCACAAACTTCTCCAACGTGGGTCCTTCCCGTGGGCTGCAGTTCTTCACAAACTTCTCCAGCGTGGGTCCCTTCCGCAGGGTGCAGTCCTTCAGGAACAGACTGCTCCAGCGTGGATCCCCCGCAGGGTCACAAGTCCTGCCAGCAAACCCGCTCCAGCGTGGGCTCCTCTCTCCATGGGTCCACAAGGTCCTGCCAGGAGCCTGCTCCAGCGTGGGCTTCCCATGGGGTCCTAGCCTCCTTTGGGCATCCACCTGCTCTGATGTGGGGTCCTCCACAGGCTGCAGGTGGATATCTGCTCCAGCATGGACCTCCGTGGGCTGCAGGGGGACAGCCTGCCTCACCGTGGTCTTCACCACAGGCTGCAGGGGAATCTCTGCTCCGGCGCCTGGAGCACCTCCTCCCCCTCCTTCTTCCCTGACCTTGGTGTCTGCAGAGTTGTTCCTCTCACATATTCTCACTCCTCTTCAGCTGCAGTTGTGCAGTTTTTTCTTCCCCTTCTTAAATATGTTATCCCAGAGGCGCTACCACCGTCGCTGATGGGCTTGGCCTTGGCCAGCGGTGGGTCCGTTGTGGAGCCGGCTGGCATTGGCTTTATTGGATATAGGGGAACCTTCTAGCAGCTTCTCACAGAAGCCACTCCTGTAGCCCCCCTGCTACTGAAACCTTGCCACGCAAACCCAATACACAAACAAACCAAAATATAATAACCCAGGAACAATGCCTTCGTGTATGTTATATTGCAGAAGAAGAGTAGGAGCCAACCTTGGGCATCACTATTGTCCCAGGTCACTCAGATATCCCTAGGGAGTTTGTAATGCCCCACACTATGGGAAAAAAAATTAAATAGGACCCTCTAGCTGTATAGAGAGCTGAGTTGTGCACCAGTCAGTGAGAGGATATTCCTCAGCCAGCTGGGAGGACAGTGACAGATGATAATTTCATCCTATACTTCATTTTCCAGCTAATTATAGAGAAGTAGGAGGACAGAAGACAAAGATGCAAGCCTGATGTGCCCTTGTGTCCCAATAGTCAGCCCACCCTTTGAATAAGATTTATCGCTAGGACGTGCTTTTCAAAGTCTTTAGAACTTCCTCCATTTTCCTTGTTCCTGTACCTGATCAGGCATTTTTCTTGGTTTTTTTGTGATGAATATTGGTTGTTCACCTCTTGATTTTGTTCAATATATTGTTAAAACAAGTCCATAATCTGTAGAGGAGTAGGGAGAGTTACAGATCTCTGCCAGTTGAATATGGGGACTAGCTCCCAGCACGACGGCATTTTAAGCTTTTCTCCTGATAGCATGCTTCCAGCGACCTGCCATGCGTTTTCAGACTTCCAAACGCTCAGATAACAGGTCTCTGATGAAATCAGTCGATCTGGGGCTCCCACATCTTGTGCTTTGCTTCTATTTGATGCTGCAAGGCAAGGCACGGGTCTGGAGCTCCAGGTACTGCAAGATATAATTTCCCCCTATTTAGGATGGCAAAAAAGAGAAGCAAGGTATTCAGAGCCATTAGCCAGCATGACCATGTCTTCTGTTTATCTCAAAGAGCTTTCTGCATCCTGCTTTTGTGGTGTCCCCAGACAGGGGTCTTAGTATTAGGTGACTGAAAGCTATTGCTTTTCCTTTTCCCGCAGAGCTGTCCTAGGGCAGAGCTCCCACGCTCCCGGCTGCCATGCACCTCCCCTCCCCTGGCTGGTCCCCTTCCCACTTGGTAACCGCCTTCCCCACCACTCGGCCTTCTGTGGGATGGGCAGCTCTGCAGTGAGGAATGGTACTTTACCATCCCATGTCTGGGTGGCAAAAGCAGGGAGAAGGAGACACAACGTCTGGAATAAATCTGTGGATTTAAAAGATGCTTGGGTGGGAAGGGCGCCCACTGACACTTCGGGCCTCTCCCTCAATGGTGCAGATAAACCTTTTGGCTTTAAAACCTATCATCGAGATTGCCCGCTCAGGAAGAGTCACATTTCTGCGCCTGTGCTGTGCCCAGCAGCTCTTTGCCTTCTTAGTGGTTCTTTGAGTTTTTAGGCTCTGTTGGTACTAAGATACTCATCAGCGTGGGCAGTGGTGTCACAGCCTTGCCTACCAACGTGGCATGGGGCACCCCTCCTTCTTATTTTAGAAGTAGCTCAGGAATGCCTGTGTCATTCATGAGGGTGACTAATGTATTCTGTCGCCTCCTGAATGGATTGGAAATGCTATAACTCATAGAATTTGCAAAGTAGTTGGGATTTTTTTTTTTCTCTTTTTTTAATTATGCTTTTATGCTTGACTTGCCCAGAGAAGTTGTGTGTTGTGCACCAGGCTTACGAGAAGTAGGACTGAATTAGTGTGGGACAGGGGGAACAGCGGAGAGGCAGCTCCCTCCTGTTTAAATTAAAACTAAGCCACATCAGAATGTTGCCAATTAAAAATAAAACGAATGACTTTGCTCTCTCTGTAGGTGACCTGTCTCCACGATTTCTTTGGGGATGATGATGTGTTTATCGCCTGTGGTCCAGAAAAATTCCGCTATGCACAGGATGACTTTTCTCTGGATGAAAGCGGTAACATCAAACACACACTGCTCTCCAGTCTGTGTTTTTATTTGATTTCCATTCAGTTGCTTGTATCAGATAATAATGCTGCATGCTTTTTTTCTATTTTTTAAGACCTAGTACATGGAATTTAACATCCTTTTGTGATACTTGTACAGTCAGAGGATATTATAATCGGGCAAATATTGACTGAGGTAGCCCAAATCAGAATAGATGGACTCCTACACCACTTGACATTTACTGCAAAATCTGGTAGCATATATCCTTTCAATTTTATCCAGTTGCAGTCAGATAGATATCTTTTTCTTGACAATTAAACTCCTGTCCTTACGTACACATGTGAATATTAAAAAATGGGAACAAGCACAGTTAAAAGAAAAATCACTGCCTCCACTGCTTTCTTCTGCTGATTCAAAAAGCAGGGCAATAATTCCCTTTTGGGGGGGGGACACTGGGACAGCACCATTTCTAGTCCCTGTTACAACTGCAAGCACAGATCTGTAATAATGTGAGTCTCTATGATCAATTAAGCCATGAAATCTTTGATTTCACAGAATATACAGAGCTTGCTTGTGGGAGTTGCCACGTACCCCCCCCCAGCAACTGTATACACCAACAGCGCAGGCTGTCTGCTGGTGCCAGTGAGTGCAGTAATGGTAAATTAATGTAACTTTGACCATTTAAACCAGAAGAAAATGTGGTTTCCAAACATTCAGGTTCATTTCCCAAAGCTCTAGGTATCCTGTATAAGGAAGAGGATCCCCATGCTGTCTTATATGCTACAAACTGGCTTGGCATTGAAGACCAAAGAGGACTTTTGCTGTCTACCAGGAAGTCAAGCAGCCTCTAATCTTCAAGCACTGTATTTTTATGACTCCTTTGCATGCCTGATTTTATTTGATGCTGGTACTTTTGACCTGTGTACTCCAGATGAACCCATTTGATGGTCTTGGGTAATTCAAAGAAAGTTTCCAAGGTTCAGCTGAAACTTTGCAGGCAGAGAATAAAGCCTCTGTCAGGCTGGGGAAGCGATCTGTAACCTGAGCTTCATATTTTTTTTTTAACACTCGGCAGTTGAGTCAGCTCCATGGGGAGTTCCACACTGTAAAACAGTTTGGATGCAATCCTAGCAGAACAACTTGATGGGAAGCCCAGCTCTCTGCCTACACTCCTGGTTACTACTGATTTTTCCAGCTTGGATTTCTCTAACAAACATAAGCCAAGCCTGCTGTTGGGAAGGCACAGAGTAACCGCAGCTTTCAGTGGTATTTTCAGGGGAGTAGGGGTGCCCTTGCACCTCTCAAGAAGCAGATGAGGAGCTATTAGCCAGCAGCGTTTTCCCATTATATGCCCATCATCCTTCCTTGTTATCAGTCAGATGCTGCAAGGAGAACTGTGAGTCCTGAGGTCTCGCAGATGAATGTCACTTATTAAAATCTCCTCTGTCACGGGGTACTTCTTCTTGCCTGTTTGGATGACATGCACTTGGATTGCTGGTTATTATGTTCACTCTGGCAGGACATCAGGAAACAAAATGAGAAATAGCGTAAGAGAGGATTATGTCATCTTTTTCCTCCTGACTGCCTACCACAGCTTTCGCCCTCTAATCCCTGTTGCTGAGCACCTTCCAGATGACATTGCTCTGTCTCATTCGTACCAGCTGGTTTCAGCATCAGCCCACAGAAACGTCATGCCCCTGTGATGTTTAGAGGCCTGTTTACACTAACTTCAGCGCAGTCAGGTTTCCACCTTTAGAACTTTGTTTCAAGATGTGCAAATGCTCAGTGATTGCCTTTGGTGTACTGACACTTGCCAACGGCTGAGCTGGAGGAATTCCTCAGAGTCAGCCTTTCTGTGCTGGAAAATGCAAAGCTGAGTTTCTTTCCAAGGAATTACTCCCCTGGGAAGAAAATAAATTTGAAAGCTCTTGAAAAGATGCAAGATGAAGTATTTTCACTTTTTAGGTTTATTTTTTTTAGGGAGTAAATTCAGGTGACTAAACATAGATGTCTGACACCCTTTGAGACCCCCATGGTTTCTGAGATACCCACGTGATATATGATTGACAGATATCACACAGGGGCACGAGGAGACTCACTCTGCTCCGGGGAGGCTGTACTCTAGCGTATCTCACATAGCATTTGGTGCCTATGGCTGGACAAACGAACCCTGCTCTAAGATTGAAATGTTGCACTGTTTTTGGTAAACAGCTATACGTAAGAGCCTTGAAAAATATTACTTCTGCAGTGACTGAGGATGATTTTTGCCCATGTTATGGCTTGGTTGATTAACACCAGGAGCAGTTATTTGCACACTCTCCCTAGTGGCTATTTCACGGTGTCTCATCAAACGCTATATTCTTTAGTATCGAGGAGGGATAGTCCACACCTACCCCCCAGTCATTACTGCTCTTCACATATAAAAAATTGGGGCTGTATTGGTGCTGGAGCCCAACAAGCCTTTCTGTGGCATCAGCTGTGAGAAGTCAAGTACCTTTGAGAAAAAACCACACAGCTTTTTCTATCCCTGATTTACAGTTTCCAAAACCCATTTAGCAGGAGAGAGAATAAACTCGTTGTAGGTTTAATTATCGCCATGCAGTATCCCTGGAGCACAGGGCATCCTCTCTTCATATTCTTGTACTGCATGACCCAACAGCAAACTCTGTTGCAAACCATCTGGAAGAAGAAGAGACTGACTCTTGACTGTCTGAGAATGAGGAAAGCCTGGGGAAAAAATTAAGGCAATTACATTTTCAGAGATATACTGACATATAAATAAATAACACATATATTTAGGTCAGACAACTTGTTTTCGGTTGACCAAATATTTATCCGCTATGTGCTGCCTTAGTTGATTCCCGTTAGGGAATCCAGTCAAGGGAGTCCTCAGTCCAGCCCATGCATGCTGAGCTGAACTTGTCCATAAAAAACTGTCTGTATGTGGAACATCTAATTCACGTCTGTAAAAAAAAGACCTGTTTTTCACCTCTTGGTGAGGACAATGTGTTGTAGGAGATGAGGTGAGACCAGTTAGCATTTGACAAGAAGGAAATCCCCTTTTTATTGCTGCCTTCTTAACTGGGCTAAGTTAATAACTTGAGGGGTGGGAAGTGCTTTTTCTGTTAGCTCTCAATGTAAATAAGCCCTGGTCTTGAAGATCTGACATGCCTGAAATCCTGGGACACTCAGAGGTTTGTTAGTATTTCAGTTCCCTTCTGCAGGACACTGTGGATCATGTTTACATTTTTCCACTCTTCCTGGCCTATTTATTTTTTAGGAAAACACAGTTGGGGTTCTCATCTGCTCATGTCTTTAAGTACATAAATCTACTAGACTTGTTTATACAAACCTTTCTGAAAGGAATGCATGGCCAGGACAGAGGACATGTTTTGTAAAACCATTTTGTTGTCTTTGCTTTCTGCATCTGAAAAGTTGCAGCTTGTTGAAACCACAAAAGAGGTTGATTCAGGCTGGGTGAAAGCCTCCTGGGGCAGATGTCCCATCTGCCACTTGGAGACCTTTATGTCATGCCATGAACTGTTTGCTGGCTTTCTGCACCTGCATAAGTTGCACTCATCGTTCCTACTACTGGGTCTTCACGGAAGGGTTACAGCAAATTAACTTTTTTTGGCCTGATTCTTCCCTCAGGCAGTGTTGACCATTTTCATTGTGCTCACTAGTTGGTGAGAACCAAGGCAAGGGGAAGGGCAGAAAATCTTTGGTAGGACACAGGTACGGAGATGGGCCCTGCTAGGGAGCCAGCCTGATCTTGACATACACTGTCTCGGCACCTCCTCTAGAGGAGCAAAGCTGTTCTTCTTTTTGCCCTCCCCCTAAAAAGTGGCCTTTCTGCTCTGGACAAAATGTGGAGATAATCAGCTTTTCCCTTGCCGTTGATGTTTTCTACGGCTCTTTGGAGACAAAGCACTAAGCTGCCCATGGGTGTTTCATACCTGGTGTCCATAGGCAGCGAGAGTAGGTAGGGACATAACCATGGCTGCTGTCTGTTTCCTTAGAGTGCCGGGTGATGAAAGGGAGCCCTGCGACTGCCACGGGCAGTAAGTCATCTCCCACCCCTCAGAAGAGCTCAGCGAAGAGTCCAGCCCCCATGCGCCGGAGCAAATCTCCAGCCGATTCAGGTAACCATCAAGATGGTGAGTGATTGTTTTCTGCTGTCTGAATATTAACTGCGCTCAAGAGAAAAACATATATTGTGTGTCTTTGGATACCCTGACCTTGGGTGTTTGCATATGAAGCTTCCGCATTTTTTAAAAACAAGAAGCTGGTGCTAGTGTACAGGGACACTTAATAAATATTGGAGAGGAATTCTCTGGTCAGTTAAGTGCAGTTATGGCTTTAGGTCATACCACCCAGAGTCTCACAGCCTCCTGCCCTAACAAAATTTTAAAAGAAGTTTCCATTTCACAGGCAGGAAATCAAGGCCCACAGTGCTCCTGTATGTTCACTATAGATACAGACTGATTTAGAATAACCTCCTGTGCAATGCAAATGTTAATTATTGTACAGGTCAGAATTGTCCCCTTCTAATCATTATTTAAAGAAGACTAGTGACCTTGCAATTGGAGAACTGGTGACGGGTTTATTGTTGTGATACTGAGACATTCATTCAGTAATAGAAGAGAAGGAAAATGGGAATCCTGATTTGCTGCAGCAGCTTGCACCATTTGAAATGCCTCCCTCCCTCTTCAATAGCAACTGGACTGGTGGTGTAGCACACCTGGAGAGCTGCTGGGCTGAATATCATGCTTCTGGTAATTGATAGTTTTTAGAGTCATGATGGAGTGGGTGGATCTCTAG
The DNA here is from genome assembly GCA_013389945.1 of Fregata magnificens. Classification (NCBI taxonomy): domain Eukaryota; kingdom Metazoa; phylum Chordata; class Aves; order Suliformes; family Fregatidae; genus Fregata; species Fregata magnificens. The sequence goes on along the minus strand of WAAD01036966.1, from coordinate 67,193 downwards.
GTGCATCATCTGCCTGCATGTTTTTTTCCAAAAAAGAACCAGACATGGCCTTTCACTAAAATGGCCAAATCGCCAAACAAGCACTTCAGGATTCCAGGAGAGCTTCATAGCTTAAATTCCAGTGACCCACGGTATTAACACAAGTGATATAAAGCAGAAATCGCTTTTCACCTTCACGGTAACACATTGCATATGAAAGCCGCGCAACAGTTGACCATCAGTAGATATTGGATTACTGGATATAAAATTCTCCTGACAATATTCAGAAAGATTTTCCCCAGGAAGCAGTTAATTTGTTTAGAGTCTCTTGATGTTCTTTGGCTACTTAAAGAGACAATGTAAAATTGGTTGGCACATGCCAAGACTCTGTGATTTTAAAAAAGTTATTTCTCTGTAAGGTGACTCTGCATTCATAGAGTTTTCCTTCAAGATTCCAGTGTTGGCTGTTCTTAAACTCAGGCTTGCTATAGTCTAAACAGCTTTTGCAGTCCCAAATGCATGGTAAAGTTACGTACATACATTGAAGACATGATGGAAAATACGTTGTTGATTTAAAAAAACCCAAACAACTCCCATTCAATGATCTGGGAGTCAGTTCATGCATGAGTTGTGAAACAGCATTTCCTTTAAACCTTCTCCATAAGCATTAGGTGCTAATTACCATCAGAACTAGACTTTATTGCATGAACATACAGTCTGACATGAAATGGCAACTACTGTGTTCCTGATTTTAACTGATTGAAGGACTCACAGGAACAAAATGGTGAGTCATCTGATGAAGTTTAATGAACACAGTTAGTAGAGCCTTTCAGAAGGAGATTAAAATAACCAGAAGCGCTGAACAATAGCCAGCTCCTGGAGTTAAGGCCAGTAATGAAGGACAAATCAGGTTTCTTTAATCCATCTAGACAAGGGTCTTTCGTACTTTCCTGTGATTTCAATATGGAAAAAAATGGCAGCCTGTCCTGCTTAATGAGAGTAAAAAAATGACTGAACTCTCTCAGCGCTGGAAAGGTAATCAAAGACAGTTGTTTTCTCAGGACAGAGAGAAAAAAAGGATCCCATCTTGTGTTCTTGTCCCTTGAATTTGTAATAAAGAAAGTGGGTCTACACATTACTTAAGAGTCAATATTTACATAAAAAACCAACAGGCTTAGCTGGATTTTGAAGTTTTCACATTAAAAAGGCAAGGAATGCTGAATGAAGCCTGATTAATAAAAGATGATCTGACCCATTTTTTTTTTCCAGCATTCTCACCTATTTCATTTGTGAAAGGATTTAAAAGCAGTTTTATTTCAAGCATGTTAAATATTTTTGCGATGTGTTTGATCTCCTACCCACTTGTACCTTCTGTCTTTGCTGTTTTTCACTCTGCTATGGTTGTCATATCAGAACTTGGAGTTTCCTTGATTCTATGTTATTAGTTTCTGTTCTTTTCAGTTCTTTTCCATGTAGGTTTCTATATGTTTTTTTCCACCATAGTCTCTAAGGCCATTGTGACATATCTGGGCACTGATGTAAATGCAGGTTCTGAAGTAAATCTCCTTGCTGCTTGAGTGAAAGAAGTGTGAATCCTCCTCATCACAAGGACACCACAGTTACAGAAAAGGATGTTATTTTCTCCCATTTCTCATCTTAATTATTCCATTTGCCTGTTAAAGCATATGGGAAAATGGTACATTATTTATCAGCAGCAAAAATGAGAATGCAGTGGGTTTACATGTGGACAGTGGTCCGCGTGCATTGTCCACAGAGGCAGCTAAGGCTTAAAGCAGATTGTGCACACACAACTGTGCCTCACTCCTTGGCAAGAGCTTTGATACTGCCAGCAGACAGTGAACAAAAGTTATAAGTCGCTGTTATAGCACAGAGAGAACAGAAAAAACTGCTTCAGCACGCAAACATTGCATCCACTTTCTCTACCATTCGCTGTAGGAACACTTCTGATCTTTATGTGTCAACATAAATAAAACACTTCTCATTCAAAGCTGTGGAAATGCTTTGTGCCCGAGCAGGAGCTATCTTCCACACAGGCTAGGGTATTCGGGGACTTGTGTTTTATTCCAGTTTCCTCCACTGACTCACTCCGTGGCTTTAAGTGCATCATTTAAGCTGTTCATGCCTTCTTTCCCAATGGATCGTCCAAGACAGTGATAACCAATCTGTATACAGAGCACTGTAATCTACCCATGAAATCATGCACAGGGAAGAGCTTTGAGGCTCTTCATTTGGGGCTTTTTGTGTATTCTGAAAGCATTTGGAGAATAATATTGCTAAAACCAAAGCTATTATCTCACAGATTGCCAGAGACAACATCTCCAGCAGCAGAGTGGCTGCAGCATGTGCTCCAGACCTTCCAACAGAGGCCAGCCTCTGTCTCCAACCTCTAGCAAGGCCACTGTCTACACTCCAGTGGACCAGAGACCGCTCCAGCAACCTGCACATTCTCTAACATGTTCAATCCTGCTGCAGTAAACTGTCAGGTTATGCCGGTGAATGAATACAACTGTGTGGCCTGATGCCATGTTAGCCATCGTCATAGACTGTGTAGATCCCCATCTAAGTTGATTTGTCAGCCTGGAAGCTTTCTGTGTAGGGATCTGCCTTCTATGCCAGGTGATCTCCATTCATCTTTGATATGCTTTGTTCCTTCTGGTTTTGGCTATGGATTTAGTGATCTACTTCTCAATGAGAAACATAGATCCAGGTATAACTAGCTTTCTGGGAAAGCCATACAGAGAGCATACTTCTGGCTGGAGTCCAGTTTCCCCTGATGGCACCCAAAGCTTTGTTCCTGACTGTGGTCTCTGGGGCCACCTCTGAGTCAGAACAACAGCAGAATACAGAAGGAAATATATGTAGCAGGTCTGTAAATCTAGCACTGAAAAGGAAGCAGCTTCTAAGCCATTTAATTGCTCCTATCACCAGATAGAGGTGAACTGTAATGTATTCTTTGACTGTCTTGTTACAGAGGTCCTGGTAGTGAGCCACCTAAGTGGTCAGCTCCCATTCCAAAATTACAAGGATTAACATGGAGCAACAAGAACACATAAACAAAACATTTTGTTAAAAAATGTCAGGACAAAAGGCTGTGCCCAGAGAGTGCCAGCTCTCAGCTGCAGCAATTCGAGTTCACTGGTTGAATTGCTGCCTTCTGCCGGAGGAAATTTGCCTCCTGCCTAGATGTGTCATGGCCTCACTGTGAAAAGCTCAATTCCCTCTAGGCAGCCAGAGCCCTTCAGCTCCAAGGATATTCAAAAAATGAGGTAGCTAATCCACAGAAACATGTTAAACAGTGTTTTCTTGGCACGATACTTTTTTCTCTTTGTTTACCATACAGTCATTTAAATGAATGAATGAAAAATAAATGAATGAAAGAAGAATGAAGAAGTGTCTTGCTATAAGCAGATGGTAACAGACCACAGTCCTTATATTCCCAAGGGTAATCCTTTCTTCCTTCTCTCATTGACCCTCAACCCATATATATACCTTCTCAGCAATGCCCATGTATTTCTGGTTTGATCCGTCTATTCCTCCAGACATCGTGTTGATCATTCCTTTTTCACCGTTTTCACCTCTTGATTCAGTTTGACTGCAAGGCCCTGGCTGCTCTGCCAGCAGTTCCCACTGAGCTTCCAATATGTCCTTTAGTTTCCTGTCTCTTTGGTGCTGGAGCTGTGATCAGTCATTTGTCTATATCTTCCACCTAACTCCCCCAACATGTTGCTTCCAGCAAGGTGCAGTTAGCAAAATACAGCAGGATTTTACTTCTCCCTCTACAAGAATGTATCCAAGTGCCTTTCTCTTTGCTGTCTCCCTAATGTTAGCTAGTAGAGCTGAACTAGTTTCTCATATATCAGGTATGAATTGAGACTGGAAGGGATTGGTGTCTCTATCTGGCCTTAGTTGAGCTTGCGTTGTGTTTTAGTATGGACTGAACATGCTAAGAAAGACATAGGCAACTTAGAGAAAATCCAGAAGAAATTTCCTAGGGTTCAGAAACTGCTTTGGGAGGAAAGGTTGAAGCAAATGGACTGACTCAGCTTAGAAAAAAGGAAGATTGAGAAGGGACAATTTAACACTCTTAAAAAGCATTTGAAGTATTAAAAAGAGGATAATTTTCCTGTGTGCCTATCGGGGATAGGACAGGACATCAGTTTAATCTTTAATAAGGGATATATAGATCCGATATTAGGAACACTTTTCAATTATAAGCATCTTAATCGCTGAAGCAGGTCTCCTAGGGAGCCTGGGAGTCCCTGTCAGACTTGGTGCTTTTAAAAAATAAGATCTCTATGGGGGATGACCCAAATATATCTGATCCCAATTTAGAGCACAGAACTGGAGTTACAAAGCTTCTATGGTTATTTCTAGCCTCTGTTTTTCTTTCTGTGAAGCCAGCTTTGCTAAATGACATAGCTTAGAGCAATAAAATCCAGACTAAACTACACCTGCAGTATACCATCCAATTCCTTCTCCTAACATGACAGAGGAAAAGTGGGCGTAAGGACATAAGTCTCTGTGCTGCTGCTATGGTCCATGAGATTTAAATGGGGTAGGGTCACATGAAGTTTGGCAGAATTTCTTTAACAGACCACTCCAATAAGAAGTCAAACCAAACAAAAGACAGAGCTAAATCTCAGGGGAGAAATACAGGGGAAAAAATAATTTGTCATTACCTCTTTGTTATAAAAATACGAATTTATCTTACAGTAACTCACACAACAAATAAGGGCTCAGTTGTATAAATACATGTGCTGTGATAGGAGAGTTTATGATTTTTAAACCCAGCATGATCTTGTCCTTTGCAGTACAGAGCCACAGGTACCTGAGCTGAAATTTGAAAATGTCTTTCCCCAACTTTGCTTTGATTTGGCTGAGGGAGCCCATGAACAGGGCTCTGAGGCACTGCTCCAGGACTTTAATTTCTCAGTCCTCTAATGGAAGGGTTTGGATAGAGGGACAAAAGCATATTCACAAGGCAGCAGCAATTAGCAAAACAGATAGAGAATGTCAGTCTGTCCTGACTGCAGAGCTAGCTCCCCAGGGTCATTATATATGAATGTGTTAAAAAGGCAGCAGATGTCTTTTGGATTGCACACAAGATAGAGCAGCTTGTTATCCCACTTGCGCTTACTGACGTTCTGCTAGCTGACAATCCACAGTACGCATCCAGCGGAGAGATCACCCTCACAAAATGTGATGAGAAGAGGGTGCCAACGCTGCAGAGCTGAGTGCTTGGCAGTTAGGAGGTGCCTGAGTGAAGGATACCTGTGCAATCTGAATTCTTCCACTCCTGAATAAACACTACAATGGAGTCTTTATTTTTCCCACAGGCTCCTCTGTCCTGGAGGGCAGGATGGCTTGTGCTCACTAAATACGCTATTTCTACATTTGCTTTATGCTGTCCTTGTTCTGGTTGTTGCCTCTATTTTCTTGGTGACGCTTCAAACCCTGACCTGGAGGCAAAACTATCCACGTATTTCATGGTTCTTTCTCTCACTCTTGTGATGTATGAGCATGTGCTCCTCAAACTAGGAACTCATCTGCAGAACCCTGGGAACCCCAGCCGAGCAAGGAGTATTAACCTTATTTTACAAATTGATAGAAAAAGAGCACACATTTTGAGCACTCACTGTGATCCTTGGGCCCTGCTTTTTCCAGTTCTGACAGAAATGTGAGTTCAAAAGATGGACCTCACTAACCTCATTTACAGGTCTTGGTGCTTATCACTGCTGGAAATTCAGATCCAGAGTCCCAGTCATCCAAGCAAACCTGAACAATGCTCAAGGAACAATTGCATGTGAGAAGTTTGGCTAAAATATCCGTGGGAGAAGCAGGCAGAGAATTCAGTTTACCTGGAATCTCTCATAGCCATCTCAAACATGGCATTATGCTCTATTCTCCATCCTCCCTCTCATTTGCTGGACAAGCCTGATTTATCTCCCGAGTACAAATTGCCTTGTGCACTGAAGGAGGTAAGGATCCTATGAAACAAGGTGCTGCACATGTTCATGCAATTAAAGGATATGTCATATGCACAAAGGGGCTTTAAGGTAAATTGAGGTTGCAAAGCAAATACAATGACATAAATAAGACATAATACACAAACAATAACGTGGTGGAAAAAACCCAAATGAATTAAAATGAAAGCTTGTTATAAAGAATGGTCTCCAATAGCCGAGCTTATGTGAGATCCTTAGCTACCATAAGGTATCAGCAGATTTTAGTGGAGCAGCAGTGTTATACACCACCTGGGATCTGCTCTTTGTCTCTTGTTATTTTCGTGCATTTGAGTTCGAAAGAAATGCATGCGAGTTTGATTATGAACACTATTCTTCATTATCAGATGCAAAGAAAATTAAACTGGGCTTCTTAATTGTTGCTCCTGCTGCAAAACTCTTTGTGAGTATTTGTAATGATATACATCCATCTCATTGGATTTCTGATTTGGATGTCACATCTGTTTTTTCACTGCTGCTCATAAAATATTAACATCCCTCCTGTAGCACTTAAAAGTTGCATTGTATTAGGGAATTTATGTCCTTCCCTGCAGCAATTACATCTATTTGCTGCACACCGACTGTTAGCCGTTCTTCCAGTCTTCCTGTTTGTGGAAGTGAAATTTGGGTTCTTTGTAGAGTTAAGTGGCATTCTTCGTCTTAGGAAGGATTACTTTCTGCCTCAGGTTCAGTGACAACTGGAAATAAAGAAAGAAAGGGCCATTTTAGAAATTAGAGATGGATTCTAGCTAATACAGATTATATTAGTACTGTTGTACCCCACATTTTCTTTAATAGAAAACCTGAAGTCACTCGGTAAAAAAAAAACATAAAAGAGATCCAAGTTCTTTTTTTCTGAAGTGCCTTCATTATATGGCATATAGCTAGTGAACTCTACTTTTTTTCCCACCAACCTCGGGGGCAGCTCACTTTGTAGAACTGGAGCAAAGTGAAAAGTGGCATGTCGCAGTGCAGGGACTGGTGTGTAACAGTTTCTGCGTTTCCATAACTAGTTTTTTCCCCCCACCAGTAAAGAATGGTCTGAGTGGAATGGGGAGGTGAAGGGTCACTCTCTTCCCCAATTATCTATAAATCATTATTTCTACCACCTTTTAAGAAATATCTATTTCCTCAGTGAGGTGCATTTGTAATGGGAAAAGCTAAAAAAGAAAAAAGTTGAACCCATAGGTTCAACAAGGCCAAGTGCCGGGTCCTGCACTTTGGTCACAACAACCCCATGCAACGCTACAGGCTTGGGGAAGAGTGGCTGGAGAGCTGCCCGGCAGAAAAGGACCTGGGGGTGCTGGTCGACAGCCGGCTGAACATGAGCCGGCAGTGTGCCCAGGTGGCCAAGAAAGCCAACAGCATCCTGGGTTGTATCAGGAATAGTGTGACCAGCAGGAGTAAGGAAGTGATCGTGCCCCTGTACTCGGCACTGGTGAGGCTGCACCTCGAGTACTGTGTTCAGTTTTGGGCCCCTCAGTACAAGAAAGACATTGAGGTGCTGGAGCGTGTCCAGAGAAGGGCAACGAGGCTGGTGAAGGGACTAGAAAACAAGTCTTATGAGGAGCGGCTGAGAGAACTGGGGTTGTTTAGTCTGGAGAAGAGGAGGCTGAGGGGAGACCTTATCGCTCTCTACAACTACCTGAAAGGAGGTTGTAGGGAAGCGGGTGCTGGACTCTTCTCCCACGAAACTAGCGATAGGACGAGAGGAAATGGCTTCAAGTTGCGTCAGGGGAGGTTTAGATTGGACATTAGGAAGAATTTCTTTACTGAAAGAGTGGTTAGGCATTGGAACAGGCTGCCCAGAGAGGTGGTGGAGTCGTCTACCCTGGAGGCGTTCAAAAAAGGTGTAGACGTGGCACTCCAGGGGCTAGTTTAGGAGTCATGGTGGTGTTAGTTGATGGTTGGACTTGATGATCTTAGAGGTCTTTTCCAACCCAATGATTCTATGATTCTATGATTCTATATGCTGAAATCATCCATCCTCCTGTGCACATGCCTATATAGATAGAGTAATGGTATAGAGAGATATTGGGCACTTAGCAGGACAAGCAGCCTGGATCATTGTATGCTTGTCTTTCTCTCTCTGTGTGAAACATCAACACAATTAAAAACGCTTTCTTTAAAAGGGGTAGGGATTTGTATAGTTGTCTGGAGGGCTGGCAACACTATTGCCATTTAAGGAAATGACAATCAAAATATTTGGGGTTTAGTTTTGTGGCTTGTGCTGAATATGTTAACATCTGGAGTAGGTTTTGGAAACGTCACTTTCTGTAGACTTGATTGGGATATGTAGTTTAATGCTCATAAGGCCTCCAGCTTGCTGCTGCTTGGATTGCAAAAAGAAAAGGCCAGAAAAGATAATATACTTGGACACAGCCAGCATGAGTTTGAATTTCCTTCCCTCAAGTAATGCTGTGTGTGCAGATGAAGCTATGTGTTTACAACCCCTGGTAACAAGAGGGTCTGTATCCCTGGAGTTGATATACAACCTATGAATGACCAAGTTCATTATGCGTAAGTATGTCCTTATGAAATACGTATTGTGACACCTGGCAATTATCAGAGACATTAGCTTACTTCAAAGAACATCAGTGGTAGGAAAAAAATTAATTTATCCTTATTCCATTTTGTTTCTCTTCATTTTTCTGCATAATATGCTATTTACTTTGATTCCTTTTTAGTCCAATAAATGCATAATAGCTTGCCCTGACATGGACCTGGGGCCCTTCCCTTCAGCTAAAAGCCAGGTCTGTGAAGGCCTCAATGAACAACCCGTCCAAAAGCCATTTGGTTTAAATGAATCATATTTTTTAAAATGGACACTAACTATGTTTTTCTTCAAAGCAACACAGACAAACAAAGCAACCGAAAAGGCCAGATTTTGATCTTTGCAAGAGGATCGTCACTTGATGTGATTCTCCTGTTCCTCCCCCTGATGGCCCATGTTCACTTCTCTGGTGCAGGCAGTGGAGGAACAGCAGAGCCAGCTCTGGCCTCTCCCCAGGGTGGTGAACAGGGACATGCCACCCTGTGCTTACACCAGGGCTTCAGAAGGGCTCTTTTGGTCATTTAATCCCAGCCACAGCTAACTACATCCAGGGCATTCCAGGCAGCTGTTTGTCTAATTTGTAATGTGTATATTTGACATCTAACATTTCTTGTGTAGGATCCAGGATATCTGCAGCCTTTGGTTTCCACTCATGCCCTGAAATGCCATGTGGTTTCAATTGTGTTAAACTGTTTGAGAACATAGAAATTGTCTTTCTGTTTTTCTGGTGATGTTTTTCTTGGATCAATTTGGTGAATATTTGTAGTGTAAAATATTGCTCCTTCAATATATTTTGTATTTCACTGTATTTTACAGTCTATTATCCTGAACAGCTGAAAGCCTTGAGTTGAGTGAATAGCCATGCTGTCTGCTTGGTTTTTTCCTCCTGCCTAACTTGAATAAACTATAGCATTTCTGTGTTAAATGTTTGGATACCTTCCATCTCCCCAAAGGAGAAAGAAGATCTTCCTCTTGCTTGTCTGACTGCTAGCTTGTCTTGTTTTCTGACAGCAAATGGGACCTCAAGCAGTCAGCTGTCTACACCCAAATCAAAGCAGTCCCCGATCTCCACACCTACCAGCCCAGGGAGCCTCCGTAAGCACAAGGTATTACGTTTCTTATACCTTACTACATCTGCTTCTTCCTTAGTCTACCCAGATTTGTATGACGTTTAAGTCATGGCCATATTCTCTGGTAGTACATCTTCTTATGTTGAAACAGTGGAGAATTTGGCCCATTACCTAAAAGGGTTATCACTTTGGGCTCTAGCAAGATGGTGAACAACAAATCATTGGCCTGTTTCTTCCACTGGAGTTATTAATGTGTGCTGGACATCATTCATACGCATCAGAAGAGATAACTTAACCCTGAGCTTGTATCACTATTTGAAAAAGTTCACAAGTTATTGGTGGATATGATCTTTGTATAAATCCTCCTCTCTTGAAAAGCCGTAAGTGTTGGCGAATCTGGTCCATTAACGAGCAGAAGAAATGCAAATGTTACTAAGCTCTAAAACATCACTTTAATGATGCTTCTCAAGAATTTTTTTTTTTTCCCATTATTTAAGGCCATACTCTGTTTTACAGGAAATACGTGATTTTTTACAGCTGGTGTAGTAATTGTGTTCTGGTACAGTAGCTGGTTTTCCTGGTAACAAACAGGGTGTCTAACAGGTAGCATGGCATCCTAGTAGAGATCAGTAAACCTGTGCTGGCTCATAGATAATTCATGTATTGATTTATTTAAAAGGTACAGCAGCAGTCACAGCTTTTTATGTTCCTGTTATTCAATGCCATTCTGCACTGAGTGCAGATTGTCATTTCCATGGGCTTTCTCATTTCTGGAATAGCTACAGTGTTGCTTCCAACAGTCTTTACTTGATACAGAAATTGGAACTTGGACATAAATGTGAGAAGAGGTCAGTGGGATTTCTCTTTAGTAATCAGAATGTATTCTGATTCTCTCAGCCCGAGTATGACTTTGAAAGCATTGACTTGAAATTCTGGAAGAGTAATTAAAAAATTCTGATAGTGGTGAGGTTTTGCAGTCAGCTAGCCACATGTAATCCACTGCGGTCTAGATTGCATGGGTTGAACTCATTTTGTTTGAGGATTATGTTTTTTCTTAAAGTGAGGAGTGGTAGCAGCAGCTGGACTACAGTTGTTATGATGGTGGAACAAAGCACAGAGAAGTCAATGGGAAGAATCCCCAAAAGTCCAATGGGCTTTGGGTTACACATGTGAGATTTTGGATCGCAGGCCTTTGGACATGGGGTTGAACGGTACTGGGGGAGCCTGGGGTGGACTTTTGGCTTCTCAAAAATCAGATCTTTAAAATAGTCCCAACATATGGAAAGGCTGTAGTTACTCGGCTTTATTTGACTTTCTTTAACAAAGGCATAGTTGAATCCAAATGAAATCCCTGTTTTCCTCAGGACTTCATTCTGATCTCAGCTGCTCAGCCGAAGTCTGAGGAAATGCACCAATTTTAACACAATGGGTCCAGATTTATTATTAATTTATAATTGAGAACAGGATCTGGCCCATAGTCTGAATTCAGCAATTGCTTGTGTGTATTTCAGCAAAAGTAATGCTGTAAACTGCATCCTTTGCTTCAGCCATCAAGGACCTAAAATACTTTCCAAACACTATCTCGTCTAGGACTTTGGAGATGAGTATTTGCTTCCTGGTAAAGACAAGTCAAATTCACCTTCTTTAATGTTTTATGTATGTTTTCTTCTGGCTGATTTATGACCTTTCCAGTGAAGCCCCTAGAACATTTGTAATAGATGGTGACTGCTGAGGGCAAAGCCAGTCCATCTATGAGCTTCTCCACTAACTTAAGCCAATCAGCAAACACGAATATAGCATTGTAGGTTACCAGAATATTCATGCATCATTGTCTTCCTCCCAGGAGCAATTTCCTGCTTATGATGAAATCACTTTTCTTTTTTTCCCCTAGAGGTCAAATGATAAATGCTTAGGTTGAGTTCACCACAAAGTCATATTTTACCTCATCTTATATCAAGATTGTTGTGAGTTTCCTTTCTGTGTATTTGGGCTTTTCTTCATTTTGCTCACAGTTATTATCTGTGTGGGGGTCAGAGTTCAAAAAGGTCCATGGAGAGCTTTAGCCCTTGAGCAGGTTTGTGTACCTAGTTCTATGCAGAACTTTAAGGAAGTGGAATAAGATGGTTACCCCAGAAAGGGACCCTGGAAAAGCTTTACATTCAGCATTTGATCCAAATAATAAACTTGGGATTATTTTCTTAACCCTTCTAATCAATCAGAAGTGACTTAAAATAAAAAAGAAATCATGGAACATGTGATTTTCCTAGGGATTTGTCCTAAGGGTAGCTGTCAAATCAAGGTAAGACTCTTTACCGTGGACTTAGGTTCAAAGAGACCTGTTTAAGGAAAGGTCCTGCTCTTTTATGCATGTGCTATAATGGACACATTGATCCAGCAGCAATAAAAAAAATACTTCTCAAACTTATCGCTGAACAGTCATCTTTCTTCTGGCACCAAGACTCTCTTGCTCCACTGTGCAAATAACCTGCCTTGATTTTAGCCCTGAACTACCTGGACAACTGGTCAGCCTGTCCAGTTACCAGCGCACAAGTGTTCCACCCTGTCCCTACGTACTGCATGGAACTGGACCATTGGACTGCTTCCTTACGCATGACCAAAGGTGGAAACTGATTGTGTGAGTTAACATGTTGTTCTTTCTTCCTACAGGACTTGTATCTGCCCCTGTCTTTGGATGACTCTGATTCCCTTGGAGATTCCATGTAAAGCGACACGAAGCTATATGTCCATATTGCAAGCTATGTTTAAGATACAGTAGAGTACTTCTGCCAAAATAAGCAGATAGGTGACTGGTGCTTTCAAATCAAAGGACACACGGTTATATGTCATTTTTTTTCTGTGATTTATCCTCTGTGCCACAAATCAACACCTACCAGTCTATAGAGATAGAGGGATACCATTCTTCCAAGTTATAGGGATGCAAAATGGACATTGCAAGCAATTTGGGGCCAATATGTCAATGATCCTGTGCATTTCCCATTTTCTTCTATTATTTCTACTTCTGCTACAACTATGTAATTTTCCTAGTGATAGTAAAGTAGCTCCCCCTGGAAGTGTGCAAATGGATCGCTTGCTGACCAATTTGCAAGCTCAAGTAGAGCAAATTGTATTCTCCACCTGTCCAAACTGCCAATGTTTGCCAGCTCACCTGCTCCTCATTTGCAGCCCTGATTTAGCACCTGCATACTAACTAGTATTGTTTTTATTGTTGAAGGGCAGGAAGGGAAATTACTTACTCATTTGATGCTTAATATGCCAGCAGAAGCTTGGCTGAGATTAGGAATGATTGCGTAAGATGCCAGGTGAGGTTAGTGCAATAGTGATTCAAATATTGGGCTTTTTTTTTTTTAATGATTAAGCAAAAAAATGTAAGTCAGCTGAGTTATCTGGAGTGGAACACCTTTCACGTATGATCCAAAGATACTACTAGCTGGTAACAAATTTTTAGACTTACCCTATGGTATCTCTCTATCTCTGTTTGTAACGGTAATGCCTTGTGAACAGCCAACACTGAAAACACTGTGAAAATTTGTTTTCAGGTTTGACACCCTATAGGTCACTTTTTATAGCAAAAAATCAATACACTTTTTATAAAGGAAAACCTTGTATCTGTGTTTTGGGAGTAAGGATTCAAGCTCCTTCTTTTTTATAAAAGCTGGTAATTTTCTTTTGTTTAAAAAACACATTCAGAAAAATGTACAAAAAAAACCAACCAACAACTGCAGAACAGTAATAACAACAACTCAGTTAGAAATCTTGTCATCACTGCCAAAACAGACACATGTAGGGGAAAAAAAAAGGGTCAATTCCAAACATTGAATGTTTTGATAGTGTTTGTAATGTTTAAGACTACATATTTGGTTTTTTACAGTTCAGTATTCCTAACTATGGCCAGATTCTCTACTTACATAACAAATGGAATTTTGTGGTGTTCAAAACCCCATATTTTAAGAAACTTGCAAAAACAAACTTACTGTATTTAAAGAAACCTTTTGCTTTTATTAATCAGTATTGACTCCTACAGAATGCAAAGTTCATCTATTCACGCAGGGCTGGTGGTTTTTACTACGCCGAAGCTTTGTCATAGGCTAGCTGGCATTGCCTCCCTTTCTCATGGAATAAGCTTTCGATGAAACTGATTATTACAGAACTTTACTGAAATGAAATCTGTGCGATCAAATCTTTCTTTGTTGCTCTATTCGCCTTTTTTTCAGCACACACACCTATTCCCTATTGCCTTGCAACCCCTTGTGATTAGAATGAATTATAACGTCATGATGTTTGATGCTACATGAATGCTGGGTTGTTCCCAAAGCCACTCCACATTTTGTTTGCTTGCATTGCTGGTATGAAACAATCTGTGCAGGCTGCATCTTTAGAGGTTCATGTGATGATACATATAATGCAACTTAAAAAAGAGATTTATCTGAGAGAGGCCAGGATTGGGAATTATCAAGGGGTCAGAGTTATCATGCACCGAATTTGCACCCAGTAGTCTTAGTGCATGATCATTTACACCCAGAGTTTTGCACAAGAAATCATTTGTTCCCACAAGTAACTTCATTTAATTGAATAACTCTCTGACTACGCGACTGCTAAATGATCATTTTACCTATTGTATATAGAATCCTGGTTTTAGTTCAAAGGCTAAGGGCCCATGTTGAAGGTTTGTGGGGGAAAGGATGGTAGTGTGGACAAAGCATAGGTGCAGTAGTCAGGACACCTTCATTCAGCCCTTGGCATTGCTAAATTTAGTGTCTGAATGGGAGCAGGTCTCTTAGTAACCCTGTGCCTCAATCTGTCTGTCTGTCCCTACAGGGACAATGCTGTTCTACCTCACTGGGGGTTGTGAGGCCAAATGTTGGTTAACATTTGTAAAGTGCTTTCAGATCCTCTAACAGAAGGTGCTGAAGTATTCTGGGTGCAGATTTGGTTATGGGTGCTAATTTTTGGCTGTTTAATCCTGTGGATGCTACTGTGGACACTGGTCATGAGAAAATATGACTTTTTAAGCATAAGGATGTCAAAGGCCATGGTTATGCTAACAATATTATTCATCAGAGCTTTTGTCTTAGTAAAAGCTTTAGTGGGACAGATAATTTGACATGTTTTTACCCTCTCCTCTGTTCTGTTGGTGGAAATCTCAGAGTCCCTCCCCAAGTCTCTGCCTTTCCAGGGACCCTGACTAGTAGTCATGGCCCTGCCTGTTAGAGATGATGGACTTGAACTCCAGTCAAAGGTGTTGTCACTTCAGTGACACAGGCCATTCCTGTCATAGTCAGGGTTAGCATGTCCTGCCACCTTTCCTCTGAGTCTCTGCTAAACCAAGAGACCAGCCATGAAATCACATCTAGGTTCTCCTGCTATTCAGTATGGGACACTCACCACAGATCCACCAGGAAAACCTAGATCTTTGATACCCATAAGCAAACTGAACTGCTAGAGCTGATGGCAGTAGGAAAGAAGTCCAAGATGTGCTTTCACCCACTATCTGTGAGTTCAGTTTGTGTAAGGTAAAGCAGGATCACAAGGAGTGAATGAACCTTTGGATGGATGGTTGTTGAGGCAGCTGTCGAGAAGTGGTTCCTTTCCTTCCTGCCGCAAGTAGTGTTTGGTTATTTGAAGATGATCTTCCTGGTGAAGCGTGCTAAGGAATCGCTGAGGCCTTCTTCCTGAGCTGCACCTAGTGACACATCCAAAACCTGATCCTGCAAGTGTCCCCTTGGGAGTGGAGTTTCGTTTGCATGAGGATCGTCCTGGGGTGGGGCTGAGCCCAACAATTCCTTCAGGGAATTAGGGGGACCTTGAAAAGGCCTAAAAGAAGAAAAAAAAATTTGTTCAGTGGGAAAAATAGCCATTCAAACCAGTAGAAGCCACAAAGAAAACAGGGTATGAGGTCAAACTCCCAAGTTTTAAAAAGGAATTTTCTAGGTAGAAATGCCCGGGCAGTAGGAGAAGTCAGTGAACATTTCAGTTGTAACATATAGTTAAATCTGTATTAATGCCAGTATTGCATGAGTTCTTGTACAGAAATGCATGTGGAATGTTACCTACATTCAAAACTAGTTATCTTTGGCTTTGTAGGATCCCTAACATAGATTTGAATACAAAGAGGAACAATGCACAGGCATCATACCTTAGTCATTTAAATATAGGGACAGCCCTGATTCAGGAAAGAGCTTAAAGACGTGCTTAACTTTTAGCACATGCTTTACTCCTGCTGATTTTTCATGAGATAGATACAAGCTTGGGTTTGGTCAGAAAGCTTTCCTGAACTGGAATGGATCAGTAATTACTTTCAATACACTGTAATAATTCCAGACCCTCTGAGATCCTGGAGCACATGATAGCAATTCCACTATATACTCCAGAGTTTACCTTTTTTTTTTTTTTCCTACTTTTACAAGCACATAAAACTCCACAGGATATGAGGATTTGCCATATTAATTCTGCTATAAAAACCCTGTCTAATTTCCCTTATGAGGCTGCCTTCAGTGTTTTCAGAGACTAATTGAATCACTAAGACTATATTGTTTTAAAACAATGCAGTATTTAAAAACAAATTGGAGAGACTCTTAAAGTAGTAGGGCTTTGTTTCTTTGAAATCTGCCTTTATTCAGGATCCAGTATATTTTAGCAAATTTGCATATACAGTAAAAATACCTGTTTCAGACACAAAATCATTAGGAAGGAATTAGAGCAATCCTCCAAGCATAGACTGATGTATTTAGCATTCATACATTCCAGTGATGGTCTTGACTGTAGAAGATCAGGGCAATGCAGCAAAATCTTCAGCCTTAGGATTTTTGTCACTTGTAAAGCATTTATAATCCTGAAGTTTCTGGGTTAAAGCCTCATCTGTTATAAGATTTGGAGCTAGTTCCATTCCACCAGCTAAAGAGCCAACCAAGACTCCACACTTTGAAGTAATTTTGAAAGAGTTTGGTAATGGGATTTTACCTTGGTGCACCCTGCAGTGGGAGATGGAAATAGCTTTTGCCTGCCATTGTCCGTGTTTCCTATATCTGCACATTATTTACAACGTTCTCCGGAGCCAGAAACACTAATTGTGTTATTTTAATAGACAACAGAAAAATAATTCTGCTTAGAAAACAACTTCCACATCTCTCTCTCATATTTAGCTAACACACATATGCATGCAAAAAATGGCACACACAGTCTAGCTGTTATTTCTCTCTCATTTGCTTGAACAGTACTTTTGAAGGGAAAAAAGCGAGGTAGGACCAAAAATTGTGGCAAACAGCAAAACAATGTTACACCCAGGCATTTTTAATTGGAAATAATGGCATAAAAGTGTTAGTTTCTCCTTATCCATACGGATACTGATGACATTTTCTAGGATGCCTTCTGTTTGCTTTTTAATGCCTTTGAGGTCAGTGCTGGTCTTCTTGCTACTTCACAGAACACCTTGTGAAATTGCTCTGTAACGCCATGCTGAATCCCTACGCAGATGCTGTTTCAGCGACAGCCATCCCTGGAAGTTGCATCCTGTCTGCAGGGGCACGGTATGGACTTTACAGTATGAGACTTCTTTATTGCAGTGAGAGCTCATGAGTGTGTTTTGTCATTGACTTCAGGGGTACCCCACATCCATTCAAGGCATTTACTATAGTAGAGGCAGAATCATTTTTAGAGAAAGGAAGAAAAAATAGCCAAGTAAAGTAGGTATAAACTTAGTCCAGAAAGTGTTTCCTCAAGCTAAGACAATCCACAACCAGAGAAAAGCTATATAGAGGTGCGTTTACCACACACAAGGTGCTGATCATGACCAAGACAGAACAAAACACTTTCTTTTTTCTAGTGGTGATTTAGGCTCAAAGTTATTTTTCTGGTTGCTCATGGAAGCAGGCTGGAACAGTATTGGGACTGGTGAGGTTCTTTGTAGAAGCAAATGGATGGCACATGGTGAAGATCTTTTTCTGTCTATCTAGATAAAGAGTGAGGTCAGTCCATGCAACAGGATTAGTGCTTGACACAAGATGCCTAGATCAGATCCAGCTGAAACACCAGCTTGGTGTAATGAGACCAAGAAGGTTAAGACTTTAAGTGCCTTCCAACGTGCTTTGGGCTTCAGAAGCGGGACTATACATGTGCCCAACAAGGCCTAGGTAAAAATGGCCTTGACAAACGGGAACAGGACGGACTCTGATTCTTGAGATATTTAGCCCATCTGGCATTTATTCAACCAGCTCTTGAAAATTACTGTCTCCAGAATCACAGATTTCTTCTGGCTGATGCCTCTGTCCCATCTGTATGAACCTCAGCTGGCCTCTCCGTGGTATCTCAGGAAATGTTAAAGCTGAGTCTTGTGTCTCACAGTATAGCCACTCCTCACTGACTGTGGAGTGAACTAGGCTGGGTTCTGCTGCATTGGTTATCGATTCTGTCTTTCAGATATTCTTCACCCTCCTTCTTTGCTCCTGGCTTGAGATCTGATGTCTCTCATTCTGGGTGACTCCAGGTGAAAGGGTGGGGCCAGCAATGTGTATAGACCCCTCGTTTTGTTTTCTTTCCTCTGGGACAGATCTAACCATTTGATGTTTGTCTGAGGGTCTGGGGCCAAGCTGGCAAAAAAACATGTTTTAATAGGGAGAGGGGAGATGCTCAGAGATTGTAAGCGGGTGGATGGAAGGGCTTTTGTTCAGCAATGCTACTGCATAGCTGCTCTGATGGAATTCCAGTTGCAGGGTAGGGTATGAGTACTACGTCTGCTGGTGAAAATGTGGAGCTTTGGGGTCACAGACCACTATTCATCCCTCAGGACACTGCTTAGAGAAGGTTAAAAACACTAACACCAATTTTCGGCCAATAGATGAGCTTCTGAGCAAATGAGACTCAAACCTAGTGGATTCAGCAGTGGAATTTCAGAGCCATTGGGATTCCAGAGCTATTGGTCTTTGGTATAACTGTGGACAGATCAGTTCTCCTTGTGCCATGGTGTCCCAATTCATAAAGAGCTGACTACAATACTTACCTCCATCTGTGAGGTGCCTTGAGATAAGCTGATACAAAGAGCTATGGAGGAGCTTGCTCTTAAGATTTATTCATTACTTAGTGAAGTCTGAAAACCTTATAGAAGCGAACTATGGTCCATTGTCTTTGGCAAGTCTTTTCAGGAACTCTGGCTCTCTTAAAACTATGCTGTAAAAATGCTTCATTATTTTACTAATGGTGAAAGACAGACACATCATTTTTAGTTCCCCCAAAACCCATGGAGGAGCCAGCAACACCCCTGAGAGCAAGGCCATATCCACATCCAGCAACCCAGTTCTCTCATCTGGAGTTTCCACCTCTGGCCTGAATACAGACCCCTGCTGCCCCTCTTTTTGTTACATGTACGTGTATATATCAGGGGCAATTTGTGTTACCATTCAAAATGTGGGCCTTGTATCTGTAAATGATGAATAAGTCTAATGATTTCAGTGGTGTTCTACCAAGAAAACAGTGGGCCTGTTGTTGAAAGCTTTCTTGTTTAGAAAGTGTTCGTGGCCAGATGGCTTCATGGGAAAGTGTTGCCTTTCAGTTTCGTTGCTTAATGCACTTAATTGAACTAACCTATTCTGGCTCTTGCTCTGTATCTCAATGAAGTGTAACTCAGTACTCCTGAGCTGGTTTAGAGCTTTCCTAGGTCTGACAGTTTATCACTCGAACAACTGAAGAAGGAGGATGCCCAAAGGGAATTAACAAATCTTTTCAGTAATTAGAGTCTGTCAGCTGAAAAAAATAGGTTGGCATTATTAGAGAAAGATGCCATGACGGCCAGTGTCATGGGAAACAAAGAAAAAAGACTTGTTTCTAAGAGGAATGGTAGGGGCATTTGTTAGGAGATATTTACTGAGTGATGAAATGAGCTTGAACGTCACAGAAAATCAAATGGAAGGGAGAGCATGAGGCAGAGCACTGGAAATGTCAGTGCCATTGATGTGTGGGAATAAACAAAGACAAGAGCCAAGAAATTCCGGGGAGAAACAAAAGGGGAGGCTGGGGCTAGCTGAGCTTGGTTCTGGACAGAAAAGCAGCAGGGGTTCCTGGCTGCATGTTGAGATAGTTATTGCCCCTGCAGGTATCTAAGCCAGGATGCAGGCTATCTGCCACAACAGTGTGTGTCCCACTCCCGATGGCAGAAATAAGGCCACGCTTGGCTGCAGGCAGGAGAACTTGGGTTGAAGTTCCTCCCCTGCTCCCATTTTACTCTCCTGCCAGCATGTGTCATCCCTAAAAGGGGGAAGGGAAGATCCAGCCCTTTGCTGAATGACAGCACCAACCTGTGGTTTGGTTTTAGTTTTATTCCTCCCTATCAGATCAGAAATAGAAATTCATCAGCATGCCCTGGCTTGGAGAAGGACAGGCCTGGCACACTGGGGAATTGCAAGACATGCGGAAGAGAATAATGAGGGCACCTCTGAACCTCCCCTTCCTTCCCATGGAGCTCAGCAAACTCTGGAAAAAGTAGCAACCCACTTGCATGAGGGTGAAAAGCCAAGACAGGCTCCTGGAGGAGGTTACCTTGATCTGCTGTGCAGGCAGAGGGGCTCATGATGATCTTGTCCATGAAATGCCTAGCCACGTATGTGAGAGCTGCTGCATTCAATAAATCAATGGGAAGTCCATGCTGAACAGGGGGGTCTGGGTTTAACACTGGTTTTCTCATGAGGTCTTTTTTCTAAATTCAGTTGAGTTACAGTGCTTGTGAATTTAATCCTAAAAGGCAAAACAACTGACCTATCTGAACACATTTTTTTGCTGTTTAGTCTCAGATTTTTTTTTTTTTTGCACGAAGATTGCACCTCTTTGTTTCCATAGATTCTCAGACGCTCAGTATAACACAAGTGAAACCCAATACACCTAATTCTCTGCTGCTTTAAAGGGCAGAAACTCCTCTGTAATTAAGGGAGCTGAATCCATTCGGTCGAAGGTTGGTCTCCTATTTCAAAGATTGATTACTGTCAATAATTCTTGTGTGATTGATTACTTAAGTGCAGATTCAGTTTCCTGGGTGACAGCTGCAGACTTTGCAGAGAAAACCTCATTGACCCCAGCTATAAGGTGATCTCTTGCATGAACCTCTAATAGCAAGTTATATATGGGAGATAATTTGTATAGTTTTATTATAGTTAATGATAAAGCTGAAATAGTTTTCTTGTT
Source organism: Fregata magnificens (assembly GCA_013389945.1). NCBI lineage: Eukaryota > Metazoa > Chordata > Aves > Suliformes > Fregatidae > Fregata > Fregata magnificens. The sequence continues at coordinate 46,383 of WAAD01036966.1, read as the reverse complement.
GAAATATCTTAAAACTTTTAGAATTGAAAATTAAACAAGGAACCTTAGCAAATCAGGGTCTCCTCTATATTTTCTGGTTCTAAAGAGTGTATCTCACTTTACCCCTCACTTCAGTCTACCAATAGACATGGCCTGAGCCCAACAGGTTTATGGAACTAGAAATAGCATTTCTATTTCTTCCAGTATTTTTCTACTCTAGTCCCAGCTAGTACCAAGCAGAATAGAGATTTATGGTTGGCTTAGTTTTTAGAGTAAAATATTACCAAATGTCTCTGAACATAAAAAGGAAGGTTCAGTTCATTTTAGGTGACTCATCTAAACTCAAGGCTGCTTTTGATTTTTATCCAAGCTGGTTCTTCCGTCTCTATTTGCAACAGTTATATGTAGGAAATTGAGATTAATTTGAGTCACATTTGAACAGTGGGGTTGTTGCAGAGCAAAGCGATTCACCTGGCACGCGCAGTCAGAATGAAACATGTTGGTGGCACTTGGTCAGGGTGGACCTGAACCAAACCCTGGTTCTGAACCGCCGAGTTTCTGAGAAACCCATGTGCAGAATCAAACTTAGGAAATGTCTGTCGTGGACCAAATGGACCCCGAGCTGGGGGTCCAGGCCCAGTTCTTGAAATGAAGAGTTTTACCTTCAGAGAATCCCTGTGAAACATTTAGTGGGGTTTTTTTGTTGTTGTTTGTTTTTTGGGTTTGTGTTTGGGTTGTTTTTTTTTAAATTCCAGCATGGCTGCTTTTCTCCATCTGCTTCCAACCATTGCACAGCAGATACGGATGGGCTTTTAATTCACTTCCCTTTGCAGGTGGCAGTTGAAATGTAGTGATGTTCTGTCTCCTTCTTATGCTGACGACACAGTCACTGATGGGTTGCAGAACACACAGCTGGTTTTCCTTCTTTTTTTTTTTCCCCTCTTTACAACAGAAGAGCTTTTTCTAGATTTAGTGTGATGTCTAATGATGCATCTCCTTAAAAAGAAGAATGTCTAGGGAATTAATTGCACTGCTGATTGGTGTTTATAGGTAAGGTGAAGCAGAAGTATTGAATGTAAGAACAAGAAAGCCTGTGAGTTATAATTACATGCTGAATTCTGACATGTAAAATTGTTGTTAGTTTGCTTCTTATTTAAATGATGTGTGATCCAAGCAGCTTTATCACCGTGGCAGTACTAGTACAGCTGCAATTATCAATTTAGAAGACACCCAGGGTCTTATAGAAAGAGGAAACCTGTCTAGCCAAATCTCCTTCCATTCTCTGAAATGACCACACATTCCGCTCCATGATACTCTGCATTTTATGACACTGTCTAGTCTAGAAGCACAGGAAAGGAGTATCAGCTTGCTGACTTTGCTGTTACTAGCCTTTGCCTATTTTCTTAATCACAAATATAATCACAAGCTAGGGTTAGCGGCTCTCATCACATAAGCCTGAGTTCTTCACACCACTCTTCTCTGAAGAGCATGAACTGCCTTCACTCACGGCCCTGTGCTCTGTGGCTCTCTCTGAGCTGCAAATCTGCCGACAAGTTGTGTTGAGGGAGGGAGATACGCAGCTGAACTGGAACCTGATCATGGCTTACTGTCTTAGGTCATTCATTGAGTTTGTCTGATTTCATCATTAATAACAAAGCTGCAATATAATATAACTGAGGGGCCACGATGTATTTTCTATTGTCATTCAGTGGGTGGGGGTTGGAGGGGCAGCCGAGTTTAAAGTTTAGCTGGTATACTTTAAACTCTGTGTACATACCCTTGGAGGACACGTGGGTGGTAAGGGTTCAGTTATTTTGTTGGGATTGGTAAATTTCAGTTTGGTTTTGTTTAAATAATAAGGTATTTAATTAATGACATTGTACAAAGAGCTATTAATTTAAATGGTGCTTTTGTTCTCCTAGAACAGATCTATCTCACCTTTCTTTTTGGCAAGCCTGCAGCAATGCTAATCATGTTGACTTTTGTACCTTGGGGGAGTGCGTGGAAGGGGAGGGGAAATGCTTTTCTCTTCAGACAAATAATGTTGCCAATAGTTAACTTTCTGCTTGGATATATACCTTGAATTCCCTTTACGCTGAATTTTTATGTGAAGTTCTCTTAAAGGGACAGAACAAGCAGAGGTTATTCCAAAAGATCTCAACTGTATCATCTTGTAATATATTGCAGCTTTATGCCAATGATTCCTTGCTTACCTGTACACAGTCCATGCATGTTTTGAACTAATTTTGCATTCTCCATTTGTGGTGAGTTATTTAGCATTTTAACCACCTTTTGTGCCATTCAACTTGTACAGAGAACATTTTTATTGACGTTTTAAAGGGAGGGGGAAGAAAAAAACCCCTTCTGCTCCCTAGTTGTAGGTAGAACTCAGTTACTTAGCAAACAGATGTAGATGAGTGGTTGTAGTGTTAGAAATGTTAGCTTGCTCGTGAACAAGCTTTTGAGAGTAAATGCATGGTCCTGTACCTCTCTTTTCTTAATTAGCTCTTCCTTTCCTCCTGGAAAGATTCTCTCTCTCCCCCTCTCTCTTATTCTGTCTTTGTCTCTCTCGTGGTTGTAAAGTACAGATTTGGGCATAAATAAAATGATAAACAACGAGGTTTGAAAAGCAGTTCTCAACAGGTTCTCTCGGGGAACTTATTTCTCACAGCACCTTGCCTTGGCACTTCAATTAGACTCTAACTTTCAAGGTAAAACAGGTGGAGATCAGTCACCTGTTGCCTCTGCTTGAACTGGGGAACAAGTTAAATCTTTGGAAGTTTGCATCACTGGTAAACGGTGAGATCTTGCTGATCCATTGCAGCTGAGGCATGTGGCACGTGGTGTATTGGTCGTGGCTTCCACGCCTGGTTGTTCTACATGGGACTAGTCCCGTGGCCCCTGATTTGCGGAGTTTGCACACACTTTTTGATTTTCCCGGATACACAGCGGAAGGGGGTGGAGGATGGTATATAGGAATTATGTTGTTAAGGGTTCTGTAGGCAACTCCTTCTCCTCACTCCCAAGCTCTGAGTTCAGCACGCAGGGCTTATTGTTTAATAGCTGTGGTTCTGTTGGCAATGGAGGACAGAAAACAGTCAAAGTCTTGGAAAAAAGGGGGTCACTCACAAAGACGGATTTTGTAAGAAATGGACTTAAACCCCCGCCCCCAAACCCTGCCACAAAACCACAAAATGTACCTAGATCCACACATCTACCCCCCGTGCCTCTTCTCCCTTAGCAGAATTTCCTTTTGTTAGAAGATTTGACTTTCTAGGAAAAAGAATTCCATTTTCGTGAGGTGTTGTGAACTGTTTTTACTACTTGTGATAACCATGCCAGGTCTGAGTATTCTTGTAATGCAATGCCATGCAGCAGAGAACCTGTCCACTTTATAGCTTTGCTCTCAATATTTGTTACTCATTGTTTTCTCATCTAAATGTACATTTGCAAGATGTGTGTAATGTCATTTTCAAAAAATAAAATTTGGTTTCAATATTTAGGCCGATAAAAACCTTTCTGATGCTTTTATTTGGCAAGTGTGTGTTGACTATGACTTGTGAATTATAGAGGTACTCGTTCATTTTGATTCATCGGCTTTCCCAAATCAGTCCCACTTGTACAAATGCAGAAAAAAGACTGGGGAGGAAATCTGATGGCCCTGAATTAAGACCCACATCTGCCTGACTGAAACAGCCCAACCTGTATAAGACCCATCCTTCTGACTAAAGGGACGAGCTCAGTGTGGGTCCCACTGTAGGAGATATGGTGCAGGTAAGGGCAGCTCTTTCCCTACGTGCAGCATTTCAGTCAAAACCGTGGATTCAAAACAGCAAGATCTGGCCCCCATCTGAACTCTGCCTTGGCATCAAGGGCCTGGGCAAGGCCCGTTTCGTCTCCCATTGGCTTTGGGAAGTTTGGTGAGATTTGAGAGATACACTGTGTTTATCCTGCCTTCCCACACAGGCCTGAAAAAGGTCCAAGTTCTTCTTTCACAGCTACCCTGTCAGAACCACAGTGAAGACAATAACATTCTTCCTTGTAAGCCCTGCAAAATGTTAATAAGGCTTAGACCTCCTCATTTAATTATATAGTACAAGCCACTTTGCTGTTTGTTTCTGCTTCACATCTGCAGAATTAAAAGTGAATGTGGTGAGTCAGCTCTGGCAATCCCTGTTGCAGACCAGGCTGCTGTGAAAGAGCTCAGATTCTTCCCAATGTTTCATCCTTGGATGGAGCCCTTTATCCGTTTTTCCCTGTGGTCACCGCACGTCAGCCCAGAGATGGCTGTGCTCTTTGCCCTCTAGATCCAGAGGAGATGCTATGCCAACTGGCAAACAGCACTGGGGCTATCCGCATGTCGCCCCACTTGGTCAGTTACTGGCACCCACTTGTGATTATCATGCCATGCTTGGACAGGCCAGAAGCAGCACATACAGTACAGTTCTGTTTGCAATGAAAGACCACACTAAAAAAATTGCAGTTCCCAGAATAAAACCAGTAGAAGAAAAAGACCCTGAGAACAGCCTTTGTCTGAACATGCATGACCTGAAGCTGAAGCAAATGTTATCAGAAAAGCAGAACAAGTACTTCAGAAAATACTATGCTTGTGCCTTTATGCACCCCAAGAGCAAACAAAGCACACTGGTGCCTTTTCTAGGGGCTATGTATTAGATAAGATCAACAAAAAATATAAAAGATAGTGCTCCTGCCTATAGAAAATGTTCTGAAAATAGCAGGTTTAAAACCCTCAACACGCTGTGTGCATCTATCAATCACAGCTATTCCAGGAACTCTGGAGAGCATTGAGAGGAAACCTAGATGGTGATAGTGTGGCACCAACAACCAACACTGCAAACCAGGGGAAATGATGCTGCTGTCTTAGTATGAATCCCACTGACACATATGAAATTACTCCAGATTTACAGACATGTAAATGAGAGCAAAATTAAGTTTCCAAAGCCCAGCCTTCCTTATACATCGGCCTGGATCTATACAGAAATGTGCGTCAGGTATCCCTGAATATGTTGTTTCATCAGAGCAGCAAAACAATATTTGTTTCCAGAAGGTCTACGTTCAAGTGTGTTGGCCTTATGCCGTGTCAGCTGCTTGGACTGAAATAAGTGTTTTGGCCTGGTTGGAAAACCTTTGCCTGGTCTCTTGACCTAATCACCATTACTTGATGCTCAGCCATTGCTCGCTGTACAATCTGGTTCCAATCAAAGAAAACATACTTTTTGCCTGTCAGGCTTGTCAGCTGCAAATGATCCAAGTCTTCTGTGGTTGCTGGCTTTGAATTGCAGCCCAAAATGTGGCAGCCAGATCCATGTGTAACAGGACATTCACTGGGCTCTGTCAGCTTAGCTCTGTGAAATGCTGAACACGGTTGTGGCATCAACTCTATGGCTTAGGGTTTACGCAGTGATGTTTAATCTTATCTTTTCTTTAAATAAAACACCTTTAAAAGTCAACAAATCTAGATCATTTACATGGTTTCTCCTACAGTCTGAGCTCTGCCCCGTGTCCTCCGCTGCAGCCATCTGCTCCTCCACCCCAGCCTCTCTCAAATATACCTAAACTTCAAAGCTATAATTTTCTGTGCAAGTATCACCTTTACCATAATGCAGGCCCTGCACACCTGCAAACAGATGTGACTATCCAGATGTCCACTGGAAAAAGAGTCATAGTACAGCTGTTTGGGTTTTTTTTAAATAAAGCACCAAATCAAAAAGGTTTAATTTTACAGCCCCCAAAGTAAATGAGAACTCCAATGGCTTGAAATTGTAGGCACTCCGCCCTGTATTTGCAGTCTTGTTAATATGAGTAATACTCACCTGGGCTCTGTATGGTGCATCGAACAACTGGACTCCTTGTGTTAAGTCTCTGTAAGATTATCAACTGTTTGTGTGTGTGTAAGGGAGGAGGAGTAATGTTTTATGGAGCATGACTTCAATTACCATATACACAGCTTTGCTACTGAAAATAACAATAATCATTCATTGTTAATCTGTATTTTTTATTCACAAGTAGGTCTACCGAATTTCAAAATTCCCATCAATGTTTTACATAAATCTGTTTGCCCTGAGATCCCAGGAATGTTCTACTTCACAATGACTGTGACTCTGCTTCTCCCTAATCTGCATGTATTAAATGATGCAAACATTTTGGTTCAGCCTATATTGCTTTTCTGGGGTTATACTGTAGGGTAGCAAGGCACCGAGTGCCCCAAACTCCACTGATGTGTCTGGGGGTGAAAAGCAGGAAAGATCTTGCAAAATATGTTTATCTTTGGATGGTATAAGCAGTGATGAGGAACACAGTTCTTGAATCCAGCAGGATAATCGGAGCCTGCAAAGCCTTCAGGGAAGCCCCTCTCACTGAAGGAGACATGGTGCCGGCCTAGCAGTGACATCCCCGCCCTGCTCCTGTCCAAACTCCAGTGTCTAGGCCACCAGCTACAGCTGGGTTTTACTGGAGTGATTTGTCATTGCGAAGAAGCACCTTCTCCCGAGGACAGAGAAGCACCTTCTCTCTCCTGCTTTGCTCAGGACAGAGTCCACCAGCCAGGCCACCAGTGTGGTGCAAGGTGGCGGTAAATATGAGAGCCGGTAAAGGATGCTAAATACGTCAAATCGGCTGTTTGCTTGTGCTGGAAACCCATTTATTTTAAGCATAGGTCTTCCCACAGTTGGTGCACCCAAACAAGTGTTGGCAGTCAAACAGCTGTTTGGAAAAGATTTGAGTTGTTTCTTCTGACAACTGCGCTCCAGCCACGATGCGTGTGTCATCTTCTAATTTAAGTGTTCAGAGTGTGCTTTTAGCACCCACATACAGTTATGGGAAGTGCCATTAAGCTGGTTAAACCTCTGTTCTTCTAGTCACCGTGAGAGAGTGACAGCCAGGAAGGCAATCGGAGCTGAGGAGAAAAAGGTCGTTTCCGAAGGGCCCTGGCAACACGTCAGTTTGGTGACACGGGCTGCCACTCACAGCACTGAGGTTTCACAGCAGGTTTACTGCTTTTAATGGTATGTGGAGACTGAGGAGGATTTTAGATCACTGGAAATGATGTTCAGCATCTGTGTTCAGTTCTTGGTCTTCTTGAGCCCAGGGCAACAAATCATGAGTTTGACCACTTTCTCAGGTGCACCCTTTCACCGTATGTCATAAAATCTTGCGATTTAACAAGTTTCTCTCAGAGGTTGTCACCACAGGCTGGCTGCTTGCTGCTCTCTAGACAACACATCAGTGAGTGTTTGTCCACCTTCTAAAGCAGAGATGTCCAAATGGATATGAGCATTCATAACCATGGGGAGATCCTCCAGAGAGCTGCGAAAACACATTAGTGGTCTAAACACCCCAGCGGCACCACTTTAATTATATCAGTGCTTTATCGGTCCCATTAGGCTGACCTGCATCTTTAGTTGCCTTAAAAGCTTATGAAAATCTGGACATAGGAGACGTGACTAAGAGCCTGCGTACATCATACAGCGTGACACGGTGCAGAGATCTGAGCCGTGCAGCACCACAGCAGTAGCTTGGGTGCTGAAGGCAGCACAGCTCCCTTGCAGAGCTGGTTGCTGCAGCACTGCACTGATGTGACCTCGGTGCCTTTGGGACACAGGGTAGGATCACTGTAAGACTGCCGAGGCTCTTGGAAGAGAGCACTAGAGCAACCAGAAAGACCTTCTTCCCACAAGCAATATGGTCTCCTCTGGTTACCAATTGCTGGTGGAACAGGAGAACTCAATTGCTCTTTTTGGGGACAGGAGGGGGACAAAGATGCCATTCTCTGACATGTAGGGCCCCAGCTTTGCTGAAAAATAAGGCAGCAAAGCCAACCTAAGCTTGTATTAGCACAGTACAGCAGTCTGACTGTAATAACCAGAAAAATTCCCACTAAAGATGCATACACAGCCAAATCTGTAATCAGCCTGTAAATTATGATTCTTGCTATACTGCCTAGAAAGGTGACCAGCATCTACAGCAGGATGCAGCAATAAAACCTTGATTTTAAATTAACAGATTACCAGCCTGGCCTTTGGAGAACAATGCATTTGTGCAGCCAGGAAAGAAAATCTTTGGAAGATGCTGTTCTGTCACAAATTGTTCATGCTTTAATTAAGAAGTCCTCATCAGGGAAGAAGATAACTATGAGATACGTAAGGGGAGGAACACACTTGATCTATAATGAAATCAACCGTCAAATGAGGTCGCCCACCCATGTACTGCTGTGCACATGCAGCAGGAAGATGAGCCAAATGCAGTGAGATGAGGCCAAGCTTTTGTAGCTCTGCAAATGAATAGGTTGTCCTTCGGGTGGGGAGGGGAACTGAAAGTGCAGTTACGTGCTGGAGAACTTGAGAATAAGGGCAAATGTGTCCTCCTGTGCCCTCCTCACAGCTCCTTTTAAAGGACAATTTCCTTATGCTAGTGTCTCATGACAAAGTACTGCCGAACAGGCTCCCAGGCACACATGGGCAAGTACAGCATCCCCCTCATGGCTTATTCCATTAAAGCAGAAACTAAAAAACACCTTTCTGTCCCCTTGACACAGATTTAGATACAGAAAAACAAGCCTGCCCTTCATATCCTTAAATCTTTAACGCTAAATGACCCAGGATACTCTGCTGCTGGTCAGAAAAGTAGATCAGCTGCGACTTTTAAAACTGTCAGGCAATAGCACTAGGAAAAGAGTAATTAGACCAGTAGGCTACAACTCAGGAGAGCTGGTTTCAAGTCCCAATGTGGCCACAGGTTTCTGTGAGACCTGGGGAGTCACCTAGGGCCACAGCCAAAACACAGGGCAGATACCCAAAGTGGGCTTAGAATTTCTCTGGATTTCAGGTGCCAGCAGGAAGGATAATCACCACTCCAGACCCTGTGTAAAGAGTTTCACATGTGAAACTGGAATAGCTGCTAAGGGTTACCAGTACCTGAAATCACCAGCACTATCGGTAGCAGAACTGGGATCTGAAACTGCAAGAAGACAGGCCTTCATTAAACAAAAAAAAGTCATTATGTGGTCAAGCCTTCAAGGCAAAACCTCCCAGGCTCCAAAGCAGACGTGAATGGCAGTGAGCATTGCTAGGGCAAGCGTCATAACTGGGAAAACTAAAGTGGGCTGCCCTGGGCCTTCTGCCCGGGAGCGCAGCGCTGCACCACACGCTCAGGAGAGGCTCAGACAACGTTCCTGCAGCAGCAGCATCCCACAGACCATGAGTGACAGAGCAAACGTGACTGAATCCCCTTCCAACTCCTCCTAATGTTAAACGAGGCTTTGATTTAAGCCTGTTTCAGAGGGGTGCCGCTGCTAGAGGTCTCAGCTGCTCAGATGTAGAAGGGAAAACAGTTCAGCCTGAGAACTCTTCACATGACCCTGAGACAGGAACGGCTTTATCCAAATCCCACCGAGAAACAAGAGCGCTACAGGCAATGTTTTAAATATTTATTGTTTACACAACACTCAGAATACAAATGGCAATTCAAAGAGAAGGAAACTCCTGTCTTCTGTAAGCTCCTTGGGGAGTTTTCTCTTCATGTGTGTTTTTCAGCATGATTGACATCTGCCTACACAAATGGTAAATGGCAGCATATCATGTTTCCTGCGTGCCTCTAAAAACATCTGTCCCACCACCCTTCCGCAGGGTCCTCGCTACCCTGTGTGAGCTCCACACCCCATGGAGAACATCTGGCACATCACCCGTGGGGAAACACCTGCCTCATCCCTGGGACCACAGGAAGGCCAAATGACTTGCCCAAGGTCACAGTCGGCTGTGGAAGAGGACCCAGCCTCCTCCTCCAGTCCCTGTGCCATTTTCCTCTCTGAACACTGCTGGGCACGAGCCGCTCACACAGAACATGCCCACACCCCAAGCTGAGGTGAACTCCAGGGCCACACGATGGGGGCTCTCCTGGCCCTTCACAAGGCAGGTGACGGGCACTGCCCGCAGCGCCCAAGGGACCACCAGACAGAAGAGGCGAACCCCTGCAACTCGACGCCAGGAGCTCTGCGGTTCCCCCCAAAGGCCCCCGGCGCTCCCCAGCGCTGCCANGCGGGCGGCCGTGCTGTCACGCTCCGAGATTAGCCTGGAGGCCGGGGGACGCGATCGCCCTCTCCGGGCCGCGGAGCTCTTCCCGAGCCCCGGCTGCTGGGCTACCCGGGGCAGAACGCCCTCCGTGGCAGGGGCTGGGGTCGGGCCGAAGGAGCGGCTGTGGAAGGGACTCCTCTTGCAACCCCGGTACTGAGCGCTCTCAGGCAGCGGGAAGGTGATGAAGCTGCAAGCAACGTCCTTGATTTACTCACAGCTGCTCAGGGTTTCCAGCTGGGATGGTGGGGGGTGCCCTACCCACCCAGCCACCAACCCGCACAGAGCTGAAGGGAAGGCTCCTCAGTTCACCCCTCCGTGATCCTGCTTCCAGTCAGGGCACCCAGCACACGCCACGTCCCCGCGCCTCCGCGGAGGAGACGGCTCCTACAAGACCTTTCTGGCTCAGAGAGGTGGTGTCGGTGCATACAATAGGCTGTGCCTCTCGTTAGGGTCTTGCAGGGGTCTGCAGGGTGCAGCCGTGGCGCTCCATCGGTGAGAGGAAAGCTGGTTTTCTCACAGTGCTGAGCAACTGTTCTGTTGCTGGGGCCTGGGGGAGAGCTGGGCTCCAAAGGGCTCACAGACAAGCCAGGTTTGTGTCTGTTCAGGGAAGTCCCGGGGCCATTTCCTCAGGCTGTGTCTGCTCTGGAGCCGTGTTCCTCTGCTCCTCTTCAGTCTCCTTTCCCCCCATGACCAGCCTGCCTGAAAAATAACTCCAAATGCCCGCTGCAAATCTTGCCCCTCCAGGGAACCAGAGAGATGGCAATGCTGCCTTGTTTTTCCCTACTTCTGTTAAAATCGTTGTTGTCTCTGAGTTGTAGAATTGGGCCTTTTATTTCACAAGGTTTAGAAATGTTTCTTCTGATTGTGGTTAAGGCAGTTGTTGGGGGATAAATCCCACTGTGTACACTCAGTGGGCAAAAAGCTTCTCTGACAGCTGTAGCCATGGCAAAGCACAGCCCCTTCTGTGCCCTCTGTTTTAGGGGTTGTCTTCCTTTTACTCAGTGCTGTGCAGAAGGTTCACTGCCAGCGAACCATCAGTCTGGGACTGATCCCTTACTCCAATCCCTCCTATCATTTACACTATGGAAGAAAGTACAAAGGAACATATTATCAAAATCCCAAGATGCAAGGGATGAGTGATCCAGATTCAAAATGCTGTTCTTGAGCAGAATCAGACCTCAGCTGGATACACAACTCTTAAATAATCTTGGTTAGTTTTTAGATTCTGCCTCGGGCTCTGTACAAAACTGCTTAAATTAGAAAGAGTAGAGTAAACGTGTAGGATTTAAGTAGAATCTCTGCTGGAAACCACCTAATGTTTTATTAACAAGTTGCCCCATTAAATTAAGTGAATAACAGATGAATGGAGCTCTGGTGGACCATGAGAATCTGACAGTGGAGTGTGTTTGCAAGGTGATGGGCAGGTTGCAGGCTTCTGTGATAAATAGTCATGAGTGGGGCAAAGCCACCTAGACATCTTGCAGTAATACCTCTTCTGACATGCATGAGAACAGCTGTTGGAGCAAAACAGTCTGGAACTGGACTGAACTGTGAAACCAAAAAGTCCTTTGCCGTGAAGAAGACCCTGCTATTGCATCCTTCTTTGTGGAGAGAGTGTTTCCATGAGAATAGCTCTCCTGCATCAGGATTGGGTGGGAAGAGAGGAACAACGCTTGGTTCTAGACAGCAGGATGCTGCAGATACTGAATGAATAAAATGGGGTGGCTTTGGACCATAGTCTGTTCAAATTCTGCTGCCACCACCAGCTTTGGGCATTGTTCAGGCTTGTTATGATCTTGCTAGTGTTTGCCTTGCTCAGACCTCAGAGATATGGCAGCCCCAGCAGAGCTGAACCAGATGCAAATGGGAAGCGTGCCACATTTACTGCTTGGGATGACGGGTCAAGTTGCTCCCAAAGGAACAGCTTCTTGTCTGATCACTACAGTTCATTTATTCTAGTAGCCACAATTAATGATGACACGTACTAGCATCCTTATTTAGGACACCTCTTAACCACTTTAATAGCTGTTCAGAAGTGCTGCCCATTGCCTTGGTAAGCCCATAGCTGTTCTGTGTATCCTGCTATCAAACTTTCTGCTGACGGCCCCACAGGAAGGCAGAGCCAGAGGACATTGCCTGGGTCAAAACAGCCCCTTGTAGCCTCTGGCAGCCATGTAATAAACTGTCTGGTTGCAGCACAGAGCTGTGTCCTCTCTGCAGCTGTGAGTGATTCTGCATTAGGCATAGCTGGCAAAGCACTGGTTAGGCCATGTGCTGCAGCCTGGGCTGTGCTGCTCTGGGAAGGCCAGTGTGCTGCAGAGGGGTGAGGAGTGGTTCCTGTGGCTGGACTCAAGGACTGAGGGGTGTTGGAGTTGCTTGTGGATGCAGGGTTGTGCAGGTGGCAAGGTGTCCCTTTGTAGGTGAGGGCATGTATTTATGGAGGTATGGATGGGTTCTGAGCATAGGGGCAGAGCTAGGTGCTGAATGTACAGATGTGTGGGAACCACCGCCTTGTGAAGGAGCAAGTTCTGTTGTTTACTTGTGCTGTGATGTGTCTTTACATAGAGGGTCAGCTCTGGGCTCTTGTTTGCCTGCTGAGGGTGCAGGCATGAGTCAGGTTTGGAAAGCAGGAAGTCTAGAGCAGAGGAGAGTGTGGTGGGTCACTGCTCCGGGGTGTGTTAGCAGGCTGTGTGAGGCAGCAATGGGGAAATCAAGGACACCTGGTGATGCACACAGTCATTGATGTAAACCAGCCTGGAGGAGTGTGTGATGATGATGCTCAGGACACCTCCAACAGGGAGGCTAAAGGCTGCTGGGAACATCCAAGGATTTCAGGTACTACACTGGAAGGTTAAACTGTCCAAAATAAGTGAGACCTCTTTCCAGACCACAGCAGTATATGTGAGCATGTCTCTTTGCGTGCTTTGGCATAGCCCCACTGAATTACAAGCTTTTTCTGCCATGGTTCTGCAGTGAGACCAGAGCTGTCTGATTGCCCTTGGTTGCTGCCCATCTAAAGGAATTCCTGTTCCTGACAGGACTTCCAGCAGGAGCTCCCCCTCAGCCCAGACAAATTGCATACAATTCTTGGATTACGCTACCAGATTTAATACTCATATGAAAAAGTTCTCATGGTTTTGTTCCACATTGGATCAAAGGCAGCTACTGTGAGAACACGTCTATATAAGCTGTGAATATTTATTATCAGCTCGCAAAAAGTAGAATTTTGTTGCACTCGCATGGGATTTTTCATGTTCTTCCCTCAACTGTGCAAATGAATCACAGTGCGCACAGTATGTATAGGTGGACGTCAGCTTTTTATTATGACTTAAACTCCAGTCTACTTACTCAATCATGAATTGAAAACACATGGCTCTAGTATGTAGGGCTTTTTTACTCATTAAATGCTAAAACTGTGGTGGCAGTTTCCAGGGACTTTCTGTCCAAATTTCGGCATGCCTTCAAAAGGAAGTCGGGTAAGTGCTTTATAGGAGAGCAAACAGTCCTGCAGCGAACCTTGCAGTACAGAAATTTATGATACTACTTAACACTTCGTCTTCAGAGTGTTTTCTGGCTGTAACTCATCCCCTGAGATCCAAACTCTTTTAGGCAAATAGGAGATTTGCTGAATAGCAAGGGTTGAGAGAAGGAATGGACCTATTTGTAAACTTAGACCAGTTATGCTAAAATAAGGAGGACTAAATGGAGGAAGCAAGCTAGGGAGAATATTTAAAACTAGTGGTACAAATGAAATTTGTAATGTATTTTGAAATGGTGCTTGTTCAAAAACTGGACTACATTTACTAAAATATAAATAAAAGCCACATAACAGTAAAATAAAGCTGTTATAATCCTCAAATGAGAAAAAATTCATGTCAAATTAATCCAAATGTTTAGGATTTACCCAAAATGAAATTGGGGCTGAGCAGAGTATGGAGAGAAGTTTGTTTCACCAAAACCATTTCTTCATGAGAATTTATTTTTGTCCTGTTTTTTATTTTGCCACAGCACAGAGAAATGTATTATTCTCTGAGTTCTAAATGATGTTGTTACCCCCATGAAGCAATATATCTTCCTTTACCAGCACAGGGAGAGGAGCAAGACAGGATGAGTGCTTGAGTGAGGATGGGCAGGTTTGTGATGGATCAGAGATCGAGAGCTGGTTTGCAGTGGTGCAGAGCCCAGGACCAGCTCAGCCTCCTTGGGGCTGAGGCTGGGGACCTCTGGAGTCTCTTCTGTGGCTCTCCTACACAGGGCTTCTTCGTCATTCAGGTTGTTTTCCCCTCCACAAGTGAAACAGGAACAGCAAAATTAGGCAGGTCTAGACTGTGAACAGTCAAGCCAGGAGAAAGTCCCCAGCAAGTGTGTGAGAGCCATCCCTGAGGCTGCTACAGGCTCACCACAGTGCTCAGAGTCAAGGGCACAAAGCCATCCATTGGGTTTTGCTGCATCTCCTGGTCTGCACAACCCCATCCAGCTTTGAGTCCCACAGAAGCCCTGTGCGACTCTTCTCTACGGCCTGGATGGGCCGTTATCGGAAGGGACGCACTGAGGCAGAGGCATTGACACTGGCTTTATTTAAGTGAGGAACAGCGTGCAGCCTAATAAGGAATATAATTTTTTTCATGGTGCACATTACTCTGCTCTGTTTTCCGTACAAAAAAATGCCTGCAACTCTTGCCAAACAGCCTTGCCTCATCTCCTTCTTTAAAAGTTCATTCACAGTTACAGCCACAATCGCTGCTAACAAACAGTTTACCGGTAGTAAACAAGGGTCTGCATTTTGGGTCAGCTCGGAAGGTTTCCTGGTGTCCCTGTACTCACCACTGGAAGGGTCATCCTGAAACACACCCCCCTGGTGATGTGATTTTGGTACAGTCCAAAGAGTTTCAGGTTAAGAAGCCGAGGGGATCTTTGTTTGCAGGAGTCATTTTGGAGTTTGATGTGCCTCAGAGCAGGGACAGACCTCAGCCAGGTAAGTAAGCTGGTATTTACTTGATTTGCACCTTGATCACCAGGATGAAAACTCTCTGTATTACTAGTAACGAGCACATCAGCCAGCACAGTGAGAAAATGCTTTTGCCTACTGCAGTAATGTACATTTCTTTCAGAAAGTCACATCTCGACTGTATGCTAGCTGTGAGCCAAGCGCTCACTGTGATTTATTGCAAAAGCATGGTTGCTCTCATTTCTTCTGGGATAACCAGTCTAACACTAGTCTTCTCTCTACAGGCATCGTTAACAGTTAGACTGAATAAAGGGACCAGACTGATAAAGTGTGATTTGATCTCGGTGCTCATATAATTCCATTCTCCCTACTGCCTCTGATCTTCCAAAATACTGTCAGTTCTCGCTGTGGATTCTTTCATTGTGAAATTCAAGTGGGTATTTTACTTTTGTTTTTGTTGTTCTTTTGAAGGAGAGATTTTCATGCTGTGTCTAAAATAATAGATGAGTGGATACGTAAAATAATGGAGTGGCCTGATAGGGAGCTACCCATTAATTTGCAATCATGGTCTTTTTTAAAACTAACTTTTATGAAAAGGCAGAATGGAGAGATACTGGAATTCTGAAGAAAGTTGTTTCCTGTGGTTTCAGCACAAAAGTTTGGCTTGAACGAATCAACTGACATTGCTGTTAGCGTTTTCTTTAGAGCTTGTTATAGATCTCTTGACTTGGATTGAAGTTAATTGTAACAATTGGCATCTACCATACTAAATTACTTTCTTTAAAATTCAAAACTGGAATTGTACCTGTCTGTAGTTAGCTGCAAATCTGTCTGGTCTTAAGGCTATAGTGGAAGCCACTGAAGGTCTAGTTTTTTTGAAGTATGCAGACACCTGTGCACTCTGGAAAATCCTGTCTGCCTGCATATCCTTCAAAATACGTCCCATAGCCACTTTGTGTCTTCACTAAAATGAGAGACATTGTATTAGTTTAGCTAAAGGATCAAGCTGTACTAAGACTGGATCCCACGCAATAGAATGTGCTGGTTTTGGCTGGGACAGAGTCAATTTTCTTCTCAGTAGCTGGTATGGGGCTATGTTTTGGATTTGTGCTAAAACCAGTGTTGATAACACAGGGATGTTTTTGTTATTGCTGAGCAGTGCTTACACAGAGTCAAGGCCTTTTCTGCTCCTCACCCCACCCCACCAGCGAGTAGACTGGGGGTGCACAACAGGGGACACAGCCGGGACAGCCGACCCCAGCTGACCAAAGGGATATTCAATACCATAGGACATCATGCTCAGCATACAAAGCTGGGGGAAGAAGGAGGAAGGGGGAGGATGTTAAGACTGATGGTGTTTGTCTTCCCAAGTGAGGAGGGGAGTGAGTGAGCGGCTGTGTGGTGCTTAGTTGTCGGCTGGGGTTAAACCCTGACATATACACAGCCCGAAACAGGATTCCTTTCACTAGAGAAACAAAGTGGCAGCATAAAATGAGCAAGCGGCAATTGCTGTCCTGAAACAGAAATGGCCACCCTGAGTACTTCTGAGACCTGTTGAAAACGTAGCATGTGCTCACAGTGCTGGTGCACAGTTGTTTAGAAAAGCATTTTAATCTTGCTTGTCAACTGCGGGCAAATGTGTGCATGTTGATTGGTATATATTCATCCTTGTACCGTCACCCTGGCTGCTCTAGGAGTCAGAGACCCTCAGAGTCTGGATGTGCGGAGAGTTTTGAATTTCTGAATGCTGGCTGAGATCTAACAAGAGACTTGAGCACCTGCAGTGGGCACAGAGGCAAAACGCTGAGGCCTTAAGGCTAAGATGTAGTCTAAAAAACTTGACTCAAGCTACTGCTTAATGCCTAAACTGTTAAGTGCCACATATGCCTGGAGCACATGGACTTTGTGTGCCCCTAACTTAGTACGTGGTCAGTACAACAGAGCTGCTTAGTGCACTGTGGATTTCCAGTTGTGGCTGCCAAACAAGTTGTGCCTTGGGGTCTTGTGTAAGAGGCCTGCCAGCAATTTGCTTGTTATGTATGGACAGGACCAAGAGCCACACAAAACACAGTTGCAAACCCCACCACTTTTCTAGTTTGTTTGCAGGCAGCGGGGCAGTGTGTGCTGCTTTTTGACAGCAGTAGCCTCTGCCTGAGCACACTCGCCGAGAAGTAATGCTCTGTTCGGTGTGAGCAGAGTCAGGCTGCTGGGCTCCCCTCCAGGGACTGACCTTGGCAACCAGCCACAGCCCTTCCTGCTGCAGGTGTGCATGGCCAGGGGAAGGTGAGCTGGGAGTGTGGCTGAGCTCAGTCCTGGTAGCCTGGTCCTGAGAGCATTTAGTTGAAGGAAAGGAGCCCTGGGTTTTTGTTTCTGCTCACAATGACCTTTAAGCGTTTTAGCCATTGAAGGTTTCACCTGGAAACCGATCGGTCTGCTCTGTTGCTGATTCTGCTCCTTTTTAAATCTTTGCCTTTGCCCAAGGGGAGAGAGGAAATGGTTAAAAGCTATTTCACAGGCAACTACACTGGGATAAACTCTCACAGAAAAGGCAAGGAGGGGAGAGAAAAAGTAAAGCCAGAGTTTACCCTCTCTGAGTGTGTTGTGCCATGACTCTGAGTGGTTTTGACCATGAAATCAGCATTGTACCGCTGAGTAATCCCATGGACACATGCGTGTTGATTTTGCTCAGTTTTCAAACTGAAAAGATCATGCACACCCCTGACCATCAGCCCTACAAATTCAGCCTCCTTCTGCTCGTGCCAGATGGAGTCCTTCCCCCTTCAGCATAATCACCTGTAAGTACAGCTTTTCTCAGCTGCCGTTTGCTCCCCCTGTCAAGCCCTAGCACTGTCAGTTCATGCCCCTGAACGCTGGAGCTGCTGTGCTTCTTATTGTGGGATGGGGGGGCTGCAGCGTGCAGTTAGCCAGGACCTCACACCCCAAAGGGCTGCAGAGCGTTTGCAGGGCATGAGCCCTGGCTCCAGCACTCCCTTCCTGAAGGCTAAGAATGGACTTGCATATCTCGCCAGGAACTGACTAGAAGAGAGGTGGGAGAGAGAACAAACTGTGAAAATCAATGACAAGGTTCCTGGCGGAGCTCCTGCTCAGCTCTCAGGCTTATGGGAACAGCAGGCTTGGTCCTGAACTGACACCCACCCTCCTGAGTCGTCTTGCTTGGAGACAGGCTTTGCAGTACAAACTGCATTCTGGTTCCCAGCTAAAGTGCTATAGAAAGTCTCTCTGTCCCAGCGAGACCTGAAAGAAAAGCCTGGTTATACAGCATGATGTTGCAGTACAAGTGTTGTGATTAATTTTATTGTAGTAAAGCTTTGGTTTGTAGCCAGATGATTCTGCCAGTCCTTGATGCCATCCATGAAAGCAAACAGGTTGTGACCGGTCCTGTTCCTGGTGTTCAGTTAGTCTCCCCTGCATTTCTGCTCAGAAGTGATAGGATATGGGCAGATAATCTCATGAAAATATGTGAGTATTCCTCTCTCAATTTTAATGCTACGTATGGCAAAACTGCACAGCAGAACAATGTTGGCACCTTCCTGTTTCTATGAGAAGACAAATGCTTGTGTCTCCTTCCCTTAGCCAATTCTTGAGCTGAGCGAGACAGAGAAACCTTTATATGCCTATTAAAGTACTGAGTTACGGAGGCCATAAAGTAGTCAAATTAACCTTATTTTGTTGAAAAAACCCAAAAGCTGGATGAAAGAAGGGCTAATGCTGCACAATCATGGTATCCCCAGAGCACAGAATAAAACTTGGTGTTTCATCCAAGCAGGGAGAGCATTGCCATCCAAAACAACTGAGAAGCCCTGGGACCACGGTCATTAATACTGGGCTGGGTAAATTATCTAAATTATCCTGTGCAGCAAATTTGATCCAAATTGAATATGCTCTTACTAATGCAATTGCATATCCACTCAAAACAGATTTAACACTGACTTTATGCTTTTATATTGGCTTATGCAGAAGAGAGGATACCCAATCCAGCATAAAGACTCCCAGTGCAGTTAGTGTGTTGAACTGTTGAAAGAATTTGAATGAGTAAATTTCTCCAGTAGCAATGCTCCGTGTTATGGGCAGTGATGCTTCCGATGTATCAGTAGCAGTGGAACAGCCAAGATCATGAAAACGCAGCGTATGTGAAGTGGAAGCTTTTCAACTGCTTTAGATTCCCCTGCACTCTTAATACAAATTTGCAAAGTCACTGCTTTGTAAGGACCTGGGATCATTCTGCGCAGGAAGAGAAGGCAATAACCTTTTCCAGCTGGAGCCCTGGAAGTGCCTTTAATTAGTTTTACAGAAAACCAGTTCAGAGTAATTTAAAGCTTTTGGCTGCAGGGCTGCTTTTTTGGAAGCACTCACTGATTTCATTGCTCTGAAGCAAGCTATGAGTTTGGAGAAAGCAATGTTTGGGAAAATACTAAACTATGTCTGCAAACAGCTACTTGAGTCCCTGTTTTGCTGTCACAGTCTAAACAGTGGCTTTGAGGTTTGGTGATAAATCGGTATTGAAAGAGTTTAGAGTTGGGAGGTTTTTGTGCATTGTCAAGACAGGCGCACAACTGCAGTCACAAAAGAGAAACCCAAGAACCAGGTGTTGGTTGTTATTATTATTGGTAAGGCTACTGTTTGCATGAAACAAAAGCAAGCTCGGTACCTGCAAATGGATAATAATCTTAAAACTGGGGTGCTACCCCAGAGCACAGCATATGCTGTGTGTATCCTTTCTGGCATCCCTCCATGGTTTTCCCAGACGGGGACTCCTGGAACAGCAGGAATGTGGTCCCGAGGCTGGAGTGTGCCTGAGCTTCGGCAGTTTCATCTCAGGATCCACTTGCTGGAAGAAGCAGCTTCATGTTCAAAGCTGCATTCAACTGTAGCGTTAAATACTGTCTGGAAATGCACTTTGCCCTTTTAGTCCTGGTGCTGTGCATGGAAATTCCTTTGAGTCCTGCAATTGGAACAGGAAAGTGGGGTGCGTGATAAAATTTATGTGTTACAATGCGCCAAGCCTCTTCCTTGAAGAGGAGTTTCATCTAGAACAGAGGGTTCACTGCAGCTGCTTGGCAGTGTTCGCCTTTGGGACTGAAAGCACTGTTTTTTGTTAAGGCAAACCCAGCTCTGTGCTGTCCCTGCACCCCTCCTGCAGGGACAGGAGTGGGAGGGATGCTTTCACGTGCAAGCTAGCTCACTGCTGAGGGGTGCAGTTGGCTTAACAGCTGCAATAACTTCTCTCTCTGACTTTTTACCCTGTGTGTCCTTAGTTACATAGAGTAACAAAAATGGGCTGAGAAGAGATGACTTCTGTTAGTTTTTGTGTGCTTATTGCATGAATTTAATGGTAGCGAGGGTGTAATTTTCCCTCACGTCTGTCTGGACAGTTAGTCAGTCTTGTTTGTTGTGAATCTTCTGTGTAGCAGCTGGGGAAGAGAAAGTTTAAGACAGGAAAATGTGAGTGTAAAGAAATACTATTGGGTAGTGGAAATAATACTTTAAGCTCATCTTAATGCTCTTGTGAAAAAGTGGATTTCAAGTGAATGTCCCTTTAATTTAAGGCTGCTAATAATGCCAGGAGCTGGTATTTGCCACTGTGTTGAATGTGATTTAGCAGTACTCTTGCTGGCTCCAACAGGGAGAAACATCTCTGAGTATTAACTGTAAGTAAAAATGAAATGCTTCTGTTGTCAGGCTGAGGAGGGGACTCTGCGAGCAGAGCCTGATTGAAAAGGGGACCTGCACTGGCTTGTCTTCACTGTTCTGATGAAATCCTTTTTCTGATTAAAATAGGAGTCTCACTGGAAAAAGAGAGGGTCGGAGAAAGACTTCAAAGCTCAGTGGTTGAAAGCTGAGAGATGTGGGACCTCCTGTACTCCTGCTGATATCACGCGGGATTGCCATGGTGCTGTAGAAACCTTGGGGTCAGCTGTGGAGCCGTTGTGCTGCCCAGAGAGGTGAAGTGCTGGGGAGCTCAGCTCAGAGGCTGGAAAAGATAAAAAGCAAAACTGTCATTTTATATGGTCAAGGAAAAACCCCCAAACATAAGAATGGCTGACCTGTAGAGCTGTTCGGGTTTTTTTTCCCTCTTCCTCTCTCTCCTGTCCCTGCCCTGAAGTAGTCCCTTTCTCTCTACAGAGTGGTAGAAGGTCTCCAAGCTGTGGTACGGTATTTTTAGGACCACACTTCTTAGCCCTGGTTATGCTGTGCACAGCTTGCTCTGTATCACATGACAGCACAGGGAGCCCTGGAAAGAGTGGCTGCCAAGCTGTGCTTGGTGTTTCCTCAGTGCAGCTACACGTTACCAGTGTCAGCTGAACCAGAGGTAAATCTGTTGGGTGCAAAGCAGGGGAAGCCGTGCTGCTGTGTACTGTGAGCTCGAGAGAGGAGGAGGGAGTGTGGTTCTTAGTTTGGGAGATTCAGTGTTCAACTGAGGGTCAAAAACTGGGAGCTGCTTCAAAAATAAACCTTGGGGTGGGAGCCAGGTGCCTGCTGTCTGTGTCAGCCAGGTTAGGCCATGTCCTGGTAGGTGAACACCGCAGGAGAGGAGGGGCTCAGCTGTGGTCCTCTATCCTCAGTGCTCAGACCACTAGGCTGTTGTATAGAAACTACATTTACATTCTTTACTGTGGACTTTCCAACAAGAAAAAGAGACATCTGTTGTGTTTCAAAAGGGTGGGTTTGGGTTCCAGCGAAAGTGGGTTCCTTCTAGTTCACTAGCTGGTGATGGGACTTCAGTTCAGCTCCAGACCTCAGTGTCTCCTGGGTGGATGGAAAACAGCTAGCAGCCAGGCTGGGCAGCCCTGGGAGCCTGAGTCCCTTTCCAAGACACGCACTCAGTCATTTGCTCAGGACAGCACAGGGAGCCTGGAGAGGGCCAGGTTAACAGCCTGGCAGGAGAAGCCTTCTCCTTGTTAGCGTTCCCCTTGGTGAGCACTGCCCCGGGGAGCCCAGGGTGAGGCAGGTAGCAGCTTGGTTTCATGTGCTGTGCTTTATGACCACATTTTGTGCATTGCTATGAAACTGGCTGTTGTGTAACGGGCTGTTAATCCTGGAAGGACTCGCGTTCCAGTCCCGGAGATAGAAGGGGAGAAAGGGTGGGGGAATGAGGTCATTAAAGACCTATCTCTGTGAATTAGGCAGTGACAGCTGAAAACCTTATCACCCAGGGGCTATTTTAAAAACAAGCATATCTTGCAAATAGGCTCGGTTTAGAATGTTAGTTAGCTCGTGGGGAATTTTTAATAAGCAAGAATGCCAGTTATTGTGAAATAATCTACATCCCACCCAAATTAGCCAAACCATTTAATTTTTTTTTGTCCCTAAGCTACATTTGTGTAATTGACAAGTTGTTCTGCACTTGAATTTGAAGAACTGGTTTGTGGGGGGAAGCAAGTCTATTTGCCTTGTCTTGGGAGGCCATCTGCCAAGTGAGATGCCTTCTGACTTTTTTTGGGGGGAAGATAATTAACAAGAAAATAGCCCTTAAGAAAAAGGAATTGCTAAAAATGGCATAGTATCAGTGAGCCATTTTAGTTTTGAACAGTTCGTTTAAGTGTAGTTTTATTGAAGCTGCATAACCCAGTCAGTCACTAAGGGACTCCATGGCCCAGTTCCAGAAGGGGGAGCCTTGGCCTGGCTGAAGGCATAGGAATTTTTCCATCGATTCCAGCAGCACCAGGATTTGACTCAAAGTCGTTACAGTTGTGATGTATGCAAAATTTATTGCTGGATTTTTGCCCTGAGAAAGGATGGAGAATGAGCTGGCATTTCAAGATTTGGCTAGTTGAAATATCAAGAATAAACTGGTTCTTTGTCCTATCACTTTGCTGTGTAAGATTCTGCTGGTACTTACACTTATGGGTAGATTACTATGAGTGTGGTTAGGAGGCTTTGGAATGGGTGCAAGTATGGCAACAAGGTAGAAGAGCGCTCCTGAATACTCTCCTCATTCCCATGAGTGAAGGCATTAGAGCAGCATTTCTCATCCTTGAAGGAGCATCTAATTTATTTTGGGGTGGGGGGGAGAGGAGTGAGGGGAGGGAGGGAGAGGGAGAGAGGGAGGGTGTTAAAACCATCCCTAGACTGTTTTGGCCACAGCAGCTTTCACTTACAAGAACAAAGACCATGATAAATTTGACATTTCCAAGTGTTTCTCATTACTCTTCTGTATTTCTCCCATTGTGCTCACTTGCATACCTGGAAAGGCTTGTGCCTAGCTTGGTTTAGTTTTCTGCAAATTTGTGGAATCTCATCCAATTTGTGCTGCAAGTGGCTCAAGGAGCACGAGCTGAGATCACTGCAACAGGACACAGCAAGTAGGCTGCTAGGACAACGTGATGCCATGCTCCGTTGCATGCATGTTGTTTAATTGTTATGATCTGACATCAGGACAACCTGCATTTGTCTTTATTGCTGTAGATAACTCAAGGAAGGGGAGATACATCTCTAACTGGTGGCGGGAAGGAAGAGGAGAGGAATTGACGTACAGGAGCGTTCCAAACAGAGTAAGTTCAGATACTCTCTCCACTCCCTCTCTTGAAATAGAGGTAGCATCCCTCACATCCCCCAGACTTCAAACTATCCTGAATGATTTCTGTAGTTGATTTCTGATTTGTAGAATGTTTTTAAACAAGTTATTTGAGCTCTGCGGCTGTGACCATAAACTTGCCAGGTTAGATAGTCGTGATTCTGGGAACTAAGGTCTGAGAGCAAGTTATTTGGGTTTGTTGTTGTTGTTGTTGTGAGGGTGGGGTGGTTTTTTTTATTTCTCATCAATTATTTGCACATATTTGCTGCTTCTGGGAATTCAGTTCCCTGAAATATAGCATAAAGTTCAAAGACAATAATACCAGCCAAAGTATTGTTACTTAAATTAAGATGGAGAACTGTGGAAATCTGGTTTTGGCTTTCTTTAGGCATAAGAGTTGGAGTACATAATTAGAGATTTAGTGGCCAGAAGAAGAATATAGGACAAAGATGGTCCAGCCCTTCACATGTGGTACAGACTGAGAGCCAAGCCCCACTCTGTTACCTTTGCAATCAATTACACAAGGGAAAATGCTGGTTTTGTGCCTGGTGTGGACTCTCTAATGTCTTTCCTGATAAGAGTTCTTTTCAGCCAAAAATACCATCCTAATATATAAGATCTTCTCGGGTTTTATGGTTTTCTAGTGTACTACTTAACATAATCTAATTTATAATCTGGTTTTTTTAACAGAAATTAGTAAATAATCTTGTTTAGAACAAGTTATATGCTCTGTTGTTAAAGACCAGTGAGTGGTATCATCTGTGGACTTTAAAGAGCCTTCATAATTTGCACAAGCCAATATTCATCTTATCTAGACAGAAAGATATGTCTTCATCAGTGCAACTCTTCAGAGATCAGAAGTACCGTGAACTGAAAGGGCAGTGTATCCAGCAGAGACGGCTCTTCGAAGATCCTGAATTTCCAGCCTCAGATGAGTCCCTTTTCTATCAGTCAGCGCCACCAAGGAAAGTTGAATGGAAGCGCCCAAAGGTAATTGATGCTCTCCTTGTGAGGAGGTGCTGTTTGCATTGTTCCACTCCTACAGTCTTCTCTGTGCTAAAACACAGTTATGTGAGTATATTCTCCCTCCCTTTTTCCATTAATTTCCTGTCACTGTGTGATTCAGACGGCAGCCCCTCTGTGTCACACTGCTGTCCAAAATGAAAGTCATGCCTTACTGTAAAAAGACAAAAAGGAAGCATTCTGTGCAGCATAATCATGCTTTTTACTGTTGATGGCTCTCTAATAACAAGCAGCAGTGTGAGGTCACTCCAGGCATAGTAGTGTTTAAATCAGCCCTCTATTTAATTAAGAATACCAGTAATTAATTAAGAATACCAGTAATAGATGAGTCAATACAGGAATATATTCTGTGAATAAATTCTTCATTTCCTGGGTCAGTCTGTGGATACGTACCTGTCTGCGTTGCTGTGTTGACAGAAGCATTTCAGCAAGGT
Organism: Fregata magnificens; assembly: GCA_013389945.1. Taxonomy (NCBI): domain Eukaryota; kingdom Metazoa; phylum Chordata; class Aves; order Suliformes; family Fregatidae; genus Fregata; species Fregata magnificens. Next base: position 21,375 of record WAAD01036966.1, on the reverse strand, counting down.
GTTGAGATTCTTAATTGAAGCTTCTCTTCAATACCTGTCACTTCTGAGGGCCTGGCGTGTACGTGCAGTAATTGCAATATAAAAGCTGAGCTTTACCTACCCAATCTAGTGCCCCCCCAAGTTGTCTCTTTTTTTTTTTTTTTCCCCAAGTTAGATATAACCCTTGCAAAAAACACTCTGGAGAATCAGATTTTATTAACTTAAGAGATAGCATCTTTCTGCCTGGGATACTGGAAACAACTCAAATAATAATGTAGGATTATTGTTCATTATTATAGCTCTCTGCATGTTTTCAGAGTAACTTGTGCCTTATTAAAATATATGGGGAAAGGAAATCTCACAGTAGCAAGGGGAAGTTTCTCCAATCTCAGACAGCTGGCTAATTCATTGATATGTATAAACAAATGATTTGTAATTTTTCTTGGAGGAGAGAGTAAGAAAGAGAAGAGCTACAGTCCGCTCAGCAAGGGGTCTATCTGAGGCAGAAAACAGCAAGGCACCATTGGTGGAGTGGTCTTGTTGTACTAAAAAAATGCGTGGATATTTCTAACAGGCACCAATGGAATGAATTGAGAGCACTCATTATCAGCACATACCCACTTTCTGGTCAAAGCAAATGGATTCATTTGTGTTCCAGGGGGAACTAACTTGTACTTCCAGAATCAGTTGGTTTCCTCTCTGCGTAGTGCCAAAAATAAAAGGAAACCATGTGTGTATAGTTGGCTGCCGGGTTACCTTTTGTATTAACTATACTGGAACCACAAAGCCCAGCTGCATAAGGGTCTTAAGAGCTTTGAATGACTTCTGCAATGTAATGCAGGACACTCACAAGCCACTCCCAGGGAATACTCAACTGCACAGGTGTGTAGCTGATGCAGAGGAGAAAAGGTGAGTTCTCAAGAGGTGTCTAAGCAAACCATTGTTCTGTAGTGAACCTCATACCCTCTTCCTTGGCTGTGTTTCAGAGAGGTTCTGGTGAAATCTTAGCAGCAAGTTTTACCCACAGGGAATGGAGAGTTTTCCTTTATTGATTGATATAATCTCTGCTCTCTGCGCGTCTATACTGAAGTTGCTGTGCCTTTGACTTCTGTAAAACCTCGATTACACACCAGTGATTTCATATTCAAAATGAACAGCTATTGTCTGTACACAACCAACAATGCTTATGTCTATTTGCCACTTTTACTAGCATCTTAACATGGAAAACAAATGTCATTCGCTTCTAATTGTGACTAATATACTAGACATTTCAAACTGTTAATATTACTTATATTCGGGGTCTGTTAATTGGTTTGCTCTGAGGTTTTATGCTTCACATACCTTGTATTTATAAAGTAGTTTGCAGCCATAAGCAAATAATTCAGAAGAACACAAAATCCTTCCCAAATTTGACAATGTGGCTTTCCATCAGAGAGTGTAATCTGTTCTCATACTCTGACAAGTGTAATGAACAGGACAGTGGAAGCCTCTAGCCAGATGCACACAGTGTTTTTACCCTTAAGCGTGATGAATTTGTCCTTTATTTCACCCATGTCCACTTTTGGGATTAGGGTTAATCTTCTGCAAGCACAAACTTGGGTGTCTTTTCTTAGAAAACATGATGCCAATGACAATGTGATCTACTTCATATGCAGCTGGTACTGTTCCCTGTCCTCTGTGACAGGGGATAACAGATGAGGCTGACCAAGGCTGTGCTGTATTTGCCAGGATGGCATTAGACTGGGATGTTGGGTTTTTCTTTTTTTTTTTTTTTCCTGGTGGTGTTAATTTCTCACAGCAGTTTCAATACTGAAATTTTAGTGAGCAGGGCAAGGGTTGCTTCCCTGCTTCTCATTTTAGTTTTCCAAGTAAGACATGAGACTGAAGAACAGGGAGAATGAACTTGGAAAAAAATGTAGGCATTCCAAAGTCTTTGGATTTATTTTTATTTCTGTAGTGCTTTCCTGTTTATTGGAGTCTTTCATCCCCTCCTAGAAGGGGAAATACCATGCAACCAGTCACAGCAAGGTCAGGGAAGGCCTTTGTGCTTCCTAAGAGATGTGAAGCAAGAGCTAAGCTGTAGACAAGGATGCCATTTTAGGCTGTTCTTTTGTGCGTGTGTTCATTCAAGGTGGTGATCAGTGGTACGAAGTCTAGTTGAAGGCTGGTAACTAGCATTGTACCCCAAGAGTCAATACTGAGTCCAATCCTGTTCAACATCTTAATGATCTGGATGATGGTGTAGGGGCATTGGACTAGATGACCTCCGAAGGTCCCTTTCAACCTCAATCATTCTGTGATTCTGTGTGCTATTCTAAAGCTGTGCCTTCCTTGCTCTCCTTCCTTGCTCTCCTTCCTTGCTCTCCTTCCTTGCTCTCCTTCCTTGCTCTCCTTCCTTGCTCTCCTTCCTTGCTCTCCTTCCTTGCTCTCCTTCCTTGCTCCAAGACAGAGCAGCTCTTGGGGCCCATGTGGGGCTGCTCCTACAGATTTGTGAAGAATAGCTAGAATATCCAAGTCTTGCCCTTCTTGGGTGGGAGGGGGAGTTGATGCCTAGGAAGTTGGTGGAGGCTGCCTTGGTTCTCATGGTGAGCCTGTTAGAACACCTTGAGGGAGATGGGCTTGTCTCTGTGCAGCAGGGCAGAGGTGAGGATCTACTTCCCAATGTTTGTTCATGGGTTATCTCCTCTCTGCCGTATGGAACTATATTGTACTCTAAGTTAACTGGCTGAATGCTTAATTGTCCTTTTGGAGTGATGGGCTTTCCAGAGTGTTTCCTTTTTTGGAGAGGGAAATGGCCTTGCAATATGAGCATAAGGTGAAGGCCAGAACTGTCATCTACTGAGACAGATTCTGAGCAGGCCACTTAGTCATCTTGCCTCACCAACTCACCCAGAAATTACAGCTGTGCCTCCCCCAGCCACCCCCAGATGTTTGTACAGCATCTTGAATGTGAAGGAACTAAATGGGGATACCCTGTTTCCTGTCCTCCCACCATCTACATAGGCAGTGGATAGCCTGTCCAGATGCTGGTACTTGTATACGAGTGCGAGCAAGCAGCTTTTAGCTTTAGAAAGCCTGTATAGCTGCCTGAGCAGCTGGGGGCTGCTGCCCAGTGCACACAGAGCTGGGGGATGCCATTGCAATTGCTGTTGCTGATGCTGGCGTCCAAACAAGTACATTTGGGATCTGTGAATCTAAAGCTCTTCTGAGGAGAGGTGAAAGCCAGTATTTTAGTTTTAGCTCACAAATACACTCATGCTTTGTTCAGTTACCCTAAATGGTTGGTGGTGGCCAGACAGAGCAAATGCTTAGGAAGAGTATCTGTACAGTCAAAAGGGTTTTATTCTGCTCTAATGGAAAACAGAGTATAAGTGAGAGAGAGAAAAGAGGAGGGTGGGTAAAGGGTTTCTTCCACTTTGTTTTTGTCCTTGGATCTGCACCTGCAATGTTAAATATGTTCTGTTTGCTCGTTCCAGTCAGACTCACAGCGATAGGTCATTAACAATCTGACATTAATTACTTGTTTTGTACTTTTAAAGTCTCTTTGGGAAAGAGAACAAAGACAGGGTAGTGTTACTTCTGTGGCACCCCAGTATTAAGAAACTGGCGAACACAAAAGGCACTGTGTAATTACCATGCAGTCTCCCTAGGATGGCGTGACTTTCCAAGGAGAAATGTTGTTATGGAAAGATCATCCAACAAATAAGAGCACTGCGCACTGCTTATGTGCAGTACTAGGTCTTGGTTTCTCTGGGTGCAGTGTGTCATGGTATGCATTTGGCACGCCAGGCTAGTGGGTTCTGATTGTACACAGGAGCTTAGGTGCCTGTTTGCTGATAATGCTGTATTTCAGTGCTAGGTAGTAAATGAACTCAAAATGTCTGACCCCACCTGGGATATCTGATGGAGCTGGCTGAAACATGGAATTGGCAAGTTGTAGCACTCTGAAATTCCATATTTTATTCTAAGTAGGAAAAAGAAAAGTCTGAATGTGCCAGAGGATTTGCCTAAAAATGAGCTTGGACCTTATTTTGCTTTGTTTCTGTATCACCTTCCTTTGTGGCACTCTCCACACCAGTGATGGGTTATGAAAAATAAAAATAGTATAAAAATGCCAAATCGTTTTTCACTTCTGGGAGAAAAATCTGGAAATGTTGGACTTGATTTCATAGAAGAAATCATATTTGTCAGAGTGACGTTTTCTGAGAGAATTGTTGACAGATGACACTGGTGTCAGACTGCTGGCTGTGATTTCCCTGGCAGTCAGTGTCTCGCCCCCTGCCCTTCTGGCCTGCTGTACCCCAGGGGAGGCGAGGGCCTTTCTGGGCCAACCCTTTGGTTGCTCAGCCCAAGGCAGTTTATGGGCACTTCAGGCAGGACTCGCCTTGCCCAAAGGTTAGATGCTCGTAATGCATGTCTGATGTGGGGCAGTCACCACCAGCTCCCATTACAGGCAGTGGAGAGGAATTGATGTATTTAGGGTGTGATTCAACTGACATACCTGAGATGTTGGCTTCAGGCTGAGATGAATCATACCCTGCAAGTGCCTGGTCTCTGCCAACCAGAAGTTCAGAGGGTGAATTCAGGTGTTGATGGAACAATGTGAATCCTTTGCTGGTGTTTCAGGATGTTGGGCTCTACCAATGTCTCAGTTCCTCTGTCCACCTGTAAAATAATAACTGAGCTGAGCATGACCATTTCAAAGGTGCAGCATCTTTGAGCCCTTCAGTGTGCAGGAAGCCTCCTTGCTGTAACGTGTCTTTATGAGGTACAGCTTATTCCTTCCTTTGCCCTCGACACCACACAGGGAGGTGCTCCCACTGCTTCTGTGCTGTTCCAGACTGCCACTGAGGGAGAGTGGGGTCAGCATATCCCCACGTTCCTATTGCAGCACCTGCACTTGAGCCCCTTGCATCACATGAGAGTCGAGGTATGTCCTTCCCTCTTCTGTTTGCTCCACACCATCGCAGAGGGACAGTGTTTCTGCCTGTTGTGGGGGAAGTCATGCAGGGGCTGATCAGAACTGTCCTCAGACAGAAGTGAGCAAGGATTTATAAATGGCTGATTTTGCACAGCCATTTTCAAGAAGCGTTTTTAGAACCTAATGCAGAGCTGAGGGACTCTCCTTTTAGAACTAGCCCCCCACCATTTAGCTTAAAAGCAATGATATAAGACACAAAACACCTGGAATTTTCTGTGGGGAAAACCTGTTAGTTTGTTAAAAAAAGGGGAAGAAAGTATCCCCCTCATTGGTGGACATTTATTCTGCCCATTGATATTAGTGTCAAAGCCCATCCTGCTCTTTTCCTGTGATTTCTCTGGAGTTTCCACCCCCTCTGCCAGGCTGAAGTGGAGCTGGGGGCAGCTGTCTCCTGCCAAGAGGTGGGAGAAGCCTCTTGCTCCCCCGCCGCTATCTCTGCTGGCCCTGGGATGTCCTCGGCCACCTGTGCTGGTTAGCACCTTACTGAGGGCAAACACTGCCTCTGTGTGGTGCTCCTGGTCAGCATAGGCTTTTAGCAGGAAGCAGCTCTAGTGAAAATACCCAGAAACAACAGTTGCTCTGCTGAAAGGATATTTTGTCTGTCTTATTTTTAATTAAACCTCGGGTTTGTCTCAATTTTTTCACTGAGCACTGACCTTGCAAAAAGTATTAAATCCCAAGGACATCTTTGTCAGCGTTAAACAACTAGCAGTGATCCTCCAACCAGGGCAGGCATCCGTGTGGGGAAAGAGTGGATAAGCTTGCTTCAGAGATAAGCAATGTTCTTTAGTTATTCATAAAGGAAAATAATAGTCTGATCCTACAGAATGAGAATCTTATCATGTGCTTTCCTGGTTTCCCTGCTTGACCCTCTGTTTTATAAGCCCTGTTTTTTCTTTCATCTGCATCTTCTCTTTATGAAAGGGCTATGATTGTACCCTTATGTCCTGGAGAGACAAAGCTGGTTCTTTTTCAGTAAGACAGCACAGAAAGCTGTGTGACAGTACCACTGAACTGCTTCCCAAGAAACCCCTCTTGTGTCCCAGGCCACAGGAGAGACTGCTGCTGTGTTTGATTGAATCCCCATTAACTCACGGGTGCCAAAGGTCAGATATCTGCCTGAAAGTGGAGAATTGCATACTCATGGCCCACTGCCTGCTCCGTGTTCCTAGAAACACTGCATGCCATGGGCCCAATTATCCACTCTTCTCATCAATTTTCCAATGCTTTCAGGGGTGGTTATCACCATGCAAGTGAAAAGGATCAGGAAATAAGGCACTGCGTTCTGGAATGATACAGTGATGGTAATAAACAGAACAAGTGTCTCCCCAGTTCCCAGATTGGGGAGTGTGAGATGAGCAGGTTGGTGCCTTATCCAAGGCAGTGTGAGGGATTGAGGCGCCAGAGAACTCAGGAGCTCCGACTTCTGCACCTGCACGTATTTCTTGAAGGTGGCACCAGCTTTTGTTTGCTTCTAACTGGTGGAAGATGATCAGTTGTCTCGGGAGCTAAAACATCTTTGTATTTGCAAGTGTTGATTTGAACCTTGGAAACCTCCCCCACCTCTATACCTGTCTTAGAAAATTTTTGCCCTCATTTGGAAGGCAGAGAAGGCTCAGAGCATGCCTGCCTGGGCACTTAGCCTGGGTTAGGGTTAGCTTTACATATTTTGCATTAATGTTCTTTATTTCACATATGTTCTCAGTGATGGGATTTGTGGTCACAGTAAGCAGTCCTCCAGAATGTTTAACAGTATCCCAGTCCTCATAAGTTTTGTGGAATGAGTGTCATGAAAGGCTTGGCTGTCAGGTGTAAGCACACCTGCGTTAAGTGCCCCCCAGAGATAATGCATGGCTTCATCATTTGATTCCTCTGTCTCTTGTGTAACTGCATTGCTGCAGTCTAACTCTATTTTCCACTTTGACTGTGAACAAGACCAGAGACATCTGCTTATGTTTGAGACTACATGTCAGAGTCCAGTAATGCATGCAGGAGAGGCACTGGAGAGCGAGGTACCCTGACACTACATCTGGATTTGAGCAGTTGCCCGACAGTGCACACTGCAAGAACAGTTTCGGGGCATGGAGCAGAGTGACAGCTTGTTGCACCCTGGAATATCTGCCAGGATGGGGCCTGGGGATAATCCAGAGCTGCAGAAGAGTGGAGATTAAAGGGCAATACCATAAACTGGCATGACAAAGTGATGTGAACTCTGAGCAGTTCAGTGTAGTTACATTGCTGCCTTCTGTGTGACAAACTGATTTGATTGTAACAGCCCCTGTGAAGAGTGACACTTCTCTGGTTTGCCAGATTCCCTCCCCACACCCCCAGCTCCCTTCTAGGGCATAGCTCTTGATTTAATGATCGCTTTTTCAGATCTGAATGTGCTTTTTTCTCCCTTCAGCCTCTTCTTCCCAGTTAAAAATATGGGGCAATGCCAGTGCTCTTGCTTAATCAGAATAGAGGTCCCTCCCCACCTCCCCTCCTTGCCCTCAAGCTTTGCAGGATCTGATTATTGTTCTTCTGTGAAAATATGACTTATTCTGCAAATGCTGCTGACACGTCCTGAAACAGCCTAAGTTTTGTTTTTTGTTTCCCTGTCTATGCCCAGAATTGTCCACGTTTCTCTATTGTTCATGGTTATTGACTCTTGTTCAAGTGCAGATGAACACAAGTTGCAAAGCCCTGTGCCGTGACATCTGTGTTTGTACTTGAAATACTGGCACATGTGGAATGTGCCTGAATCTGAGAGGTGAGGAAATGTGTTTCAAAGTGTGGTGGTGAGCCTCTGCTGAGCTTTGAGGGAGCTCACGAATCCTTTTATGGGCCTCAAACATATGGAGGCATTGATGGGAACACAAAGGTGGTTTCAGGTTGTAGGTTGCGTGAGCCACGCACCAGTGTCTTGCAGCTTGCTTATTTGTTGTGCTTCTCTAGAAAGTGTTTGTAGGAGAAAAGGACTGTGAAAGACTTGGCCTTGTCCTAACATGAAATAAATCTTAACTGGTTTCTTTTTCCTTTTGCATCTGTCACATCATAGATCATAACACTATGGATGTTGTCCTCCACAGACAGACCAAGTGAGCCTGAGGTACCAACTGCAACCTTCAGTGGGTGACTTTCAGACATTGTATTCCATTACTGGTGCTGTGTGGGGCTCCTAGAGGATTATAGGACTTCTTAGATTACACTGTTTATCACTTTAACAGGCACTTTTGCATGCAGTAATTAGCTGTGATTACACAAGTGAAGTAGCAGGGAGGCTATTTGCCATTGTTACAAATAGTTTTACTTGCCATTAAAAGCAGATTTAGCTTGTGATCTTGAGCTCCAACTTGTTCTCAGCTATGGAAAAGATTAAGTCAGATGCTTCTTTGCTAAACGTACGTGTGTGCATATATGAAGGGTTGGAGTGCACCTAAATTTTTATAGAAGAGCATAAGCCATGCAGACACAAAAGATGTATAAAAGATCATAGGCAAAGTAGGCTCTGACCTGAGTTTACACCCTTCATCTTAAAGAAATAGGAAGGAAATTAAGAACTAAACTCTGGGAAGCAGTCTTCCCTGGAGGATAATTGAAGAGGTTGATGGGAAGGTTTCTGTACACATTAATCATGTTTTCTAGGTTAAAATTGTGGAGGTGGAGAGAAGACCGTGTAGTCCTCTAGATATGATGCAACCTTCTGTTAGTATGGAGGGGGTGGGTGAGGGGACAACAACAGGTAGGCGGGAAACCACCAGAGGAAAATTATTTTTAAATTATGATAAATAATCTCTTCTTTCCTCATTAGCTATGTACACGATGAACTGTGTACCCCATAACCTCCTGCAAATGAAGTCTAGCACTGCTGAACGTTTTATTTGATAAAGTGTTACAGCATCCTTGGTGCCTGATTATACTGAGCTTGGCTGCAGCCATCTGTCATTCTCATGCAGGTGTCGATCTGTAGAGGAGAAGTAGCTGCTTGCCAAGGGCTGGCTGCCGTAGTCCCCACACTGGAAGTAAGGACAGGCTGCTCCTGGGGAGGAAGGCGTTAAATCCATCCCAGCTGTGGGAGCTCAGATGTTGGCACAGCTCCCAAAGATGCATGTGGCAACACAAAAGCATGCTCTTCACACCCGTTGCCCTAGCAACTGCACATTCAAATGGCAGGGATTGGCAGTCGGATCCTGCAGAAGATGATGCAGTTGCAATTAAGTCGAATTGTCTTCAGGTTGTTAGATTTAATTTGGGGGTGGGGTGGGGTGCTGGGTGAACATTGGTGATAGTAACAATGAACTGCCACCCATTTGAGACCCTGGTGTAGGCAGGACTCCATCATGCTGTGTATTTCTTTAAGGGTAAAATTAGTGCTGGCACTTGGCCTCTGAACCTTGTTTTTTTGTTGGAGAGACTAAAAAATCTGCCTCGAGCTTTATTTGTTTAGTGAGGGTAGATTCAGTGGAGTTAGCAATCTTCCATACATCTTGGCTGTCGCTGGTCTTGCATCCTGATGATCCACAGACTGGAGCAGTAAGGTTTACAAAGGCCCCATGGAAATGGGCTACTAGAAGCAGGTGTCCAAAAGTAGAGGGCAAGATCTTTCAAATCCAGGTTAAAACCAGTCTTATCCTTATTGTATGGCTGTAATTCTGGATCAGCTGGATTCAGAACCTGCTTTCTTGCTGTCTTATTTGGTGAAATCAGTTGATTTGGATCATTTTCACCAGCAGTGGGAAACGTAATGTTGTAATGTTCAAGTGGGGTGGTTGCCACATGGTTTTGCCCTGGAGTGCTGAGACGTGGTCAGTTATGATTTGGTGCATGGGAGGTACATGTGAATCCACTGAAATTCAGAACAGTATGAAGCACTTAGCAGCACCCTGGCATGTCTTCAGTATATTGAAACTAATGTTTCCCACGCTTTTAAAGTCCAGCAACACTTAATCAAAGGCAGGAACACTTAACCGATCATTGCTTAAAATGGTTCATGCAACTGTTTTTATTCACTATCAGTTAGAAGGTCCTGATCTTGTCTCTAGTTGCACTTCAGAAGTGGTTTTCAAGCCAATTGAATGTTTATGACAAGTCTAGGCAGTAAAGCCCTCTATTCATGGGACTTAAGTGATGTGAATGACAAGGTAAATGTGGGGTGCTAAAAACGTAAGAGAAATAGCATCAGGAAGTAGTGTCTTGGATGTTTTTTCTGCTCCTGGAAAAAGCATAAATACTAAACCATCTGCCCATATTTTGAAGGGGATATTGAAATCTGAATGTTATATAAATATTAAGGATGGGGGTGGATCAAGTTTTTAGCATTTGGTTTGGATATTAGTCATTTCATCTACTGATTTTTACCTGAAGAGAATTTCCATTTATGGATATGAGAATAATATTTGTATGCTAAAGTACAGGTACTTTGTACACACAAGACAGACTCGGTGAAATGCTGTGAAGGGTATGTTGATGTGCTTCTGTGTGTGCTCTGTTCCTTGTGTGAGCACATCACATTTAGGTTGGTTGGCTTGGAGACTGAATACATACAGTTATAATGGTGGTTTCTGTTCAGATACAGAATGAAAAGGGACGTGCTGAAATTTTTCAAGGAAGAAAAAATGTGAGCACGAGCAGACAAGCAACTCTTTCCATTCCACCATGTCCCAGTGCTTTAAGATGTTGCATGGGATCTTATGGACCAGATCTTTCTTTTGTTGCTTCTCATGCTTTTCACCAGCAAATTGAGCATTCGTGGGAATTGTCTTGGTGCCTGGAATATTGGTTATATATGCCCCATATAATGGGGTGGGAATATCTGGAATTTATGGCCATGTGTAATGTGGACGACAGAAACTTTACTGCTGGAAATAATAGAAAAAAACCTGCTCTGAATTGTCTCTCTCTCTTCTTCCCCACAACAATAAAGTTTTATCAAATTATGTTAACTAGCTCTAACTTTAAAGATGAGGCTTATGAGGTATTGGGATGAGTTGATGACTTTGAAAAATAGGCTCTCTGAGTGATCAGACATTGGCAGCTTCAAATTTACTGCCATTGTTAGAGAGCATAGAGAAGATTAATGAGAAATAAACTGATCTTGATATAATTATTTAGTGTGTTTTTAAAGAAGCTATTTAAATAAAATACCTCAAGACTTGTATAATTATGTTGTAGACTAATATAAACTGTTTTTTGCATGAGTGAAGAAAAAAGTGAGTTATTACTTCATAATTCACTTTCCTGTCCTCTTACGTCATCAATGGTAACAGTGATAATAACCTAAATACAGTGATAAACCTAAATAACAGTGCTAATAACTTAAATACATGTATAATGTACTGATCTACAGAGATCAAAAAACTAACTGGAATCTATTGGAACTGGAGTTCTTGTTCTAGCAACCAGGAACATAAGTTCTCATATAGAGGACCATAGTAGAAGAACATTGCCATTATTACTGCTGCCCTAATATGATCCTCTAATAATTTTAAAATTAATAATAGTCCTGGCTGTGCAAGTAATTGGTCTTTTTGAGAAGCAAACACTTTTTGAAAAAAAGGAGGCGGGGAATGGGTTTTTTGGGGAGGTAATATTCAAATGAAGCAATTTAAAAATATATATATTTTTTTTAATGTTGCAACTTTCCCCCAAATACACTAATAAAAATGAAATGGTTCTTGAAATTTTTTTCTGGGAGGCGAGGAAACATTTTCCAGCTATAAAGGGACTTCCACTGCTGATCTTCTAAGGTACTGGGAACGGCATGTTCTGATGGTGTCCAGCCAAGTAATTCCCTGAAAACATCGTGGGCTTTGTTTTGTTTCTTTCTTTCTCCCATTATTATTTTCTCCTAAGGTTTTGAGGTTGGGGGTTTTTTTTCACTGAATGTGTTCTGAAAAGGAAATGACTTCTCCCTTTGCAAGGGAACACACCTTCACGTGTTCCTTCCCTCCCTGTGTGCTCTCTGTTGCTGCTCCTCTGCCTTCCTCCTGGTATGACATTTCTTTGCTCATATTATTTGCAGAAATAAAGGAAGCAAACTGTCCAGGCAAATCATCCAAACTGCTGTTGTTTATGGTGGTGTAGCTGATGATCTAGACATTCTGAGGAGAGTCATGCTGGACTTTTCGAGCCCTTTTCTTCTAGTCTCTCGGCTTCAGAACCTATTTTTAGAACTTGATCAGCATAATTGCCTTGAACAATAAATAGGTCTGATGTGGTGAGGGTACCAGTGCGTGCATGCATGTGTGTGTGCGCGCGTGCGTGTTTCTAGCTCTTCTTATGGTGATTTGCTTTGAGTTTGAGAGAAAGGGGTGCCTCCCTGAGGAGGAAGGAGGTAAAAGACCAAATGAGCGTCATCCTTTTCAGGCAGAGGAGTGTTCAGACTGGGTGCTCACGACTTGTATCAAGATGCTGTTGCTTCTGTATCTGGGATGTGCTGTGTCCTGCTGCCTCAGAAATTGGGCAGATGGATCTGGTAGCCAAAGTGAGCTAAGAGCGGAAGGAAAGACCAGAACCAGTGTGATACCCTTTAGCAGCACCCTGGCAGATGAAGGTAGTGAGCTACATGCAGCTGTTTCATACAGTCCATTGCCCTTACTTGGCCGAGACATGGCAAAGGTGGGGTTTTTTCGGGGGGTGTGCTTGTGTGTTTCACAGCTGGGAGGAGGTGTTTTTTCCAGCTGGCCGGAAAAAGAAGAAACAAACAGGAGCATTTTTGTTACATTAGCCATGTAAAACATGGTTGACAGCTTACAATATCCAAAAGCAGCGTGGAGAAACAGGGAGACTCCAAAGGAGGCACCGAGGAGCATACAATTTAGTCTCCTGTGTTTAAGATTAACATTATTATTCATCTGTTCTTGTTAGCTAATCTCTTGCAGAGTCAACTCCTGTAGAGCAAAGGGAAGGGCCTTTATTGCCAGAGTAGAAGAGACAGCTGCCACAAGATATCCCTCCTCAAGCACTTGAAGGCACATTATGTTGATCACAGTAAAAGGGGAGTAGCCTGGATGGGAGACCATCCTGGGTCGAAGTGCCCAGGCTGTGGCCACTGTGCTAGTTCATGTTCAACATGACACTGATGGCTGTGACACGCTCTGCTGCAAGTCCTGCCTCATCTTCCAGCAGGCGCTCTAATTGGAGTTTCTTGTCAGTGGTTTGGGTTGGAAAATGCATGTTGACTTTGTCTGCAGATTTGGCCTGTTATTCTAAAGTAACCTCTGTCACCAAAACATCAAAGTAATAATTAGCAGGCTTGTCTCTGGAAGTTTGCTGTGCATTGAACCCTGCAAGAATCCTGTTAACAGCAAATATTTTGTATTTGATTGCATTTTGCTAGAGAAAAGATTTTAAAGGTGAAGCAATATAAACTTCATATACAACTATAAATTTCACCAATATAAACCCCCAGCAACCTGAAATCTTGGTTCACTTGCAATAGCATTTCCACCTGTGACAACACCAACCCGGTTTCTAATATAAATATGAAGCTTATATGATGGGCTGTGTCACTATGCACCAAGAAGTTTTGTATGTGGTCCCAATGACTGTTAATAACTGCAAGTGCTTCACACTCACAGGTCCCCACCCACAGCAGGCAGGCATGGATGTCCGTACATGGACATCTGACGGACTTCGGAAGCAGAATGGTGCCGTGGGAAGAAGGATGAAGCAGTGCTTTGGACTTGCATTGTCACACCAGGGCAAATCTGTGGCATTTTGAAGGCAGACAGAGACCCAGAATCTGTGCTATAAAATTTGAGTGATGTTAGCTTTATAAGGGGGATTTAATTTTTTTTTTTCTCGTTGAGGTGAGTCAGTGTTTGCATGTGCTAAGAGTAGTGATGGGAAAATAGTAATACTCCAGATGGACAGTAGAGCCATCTGCTTTTCTAGAAGATGAATCCAAGAAGCATGGAGAAGTTATTGGCCAGAGCAATCATCAAATGTAAAGGGCTGTCACAGATGTGTTGTTAAGCGCTTTCTTTCCCAGTTGTTTTGTTCCTGTAATGAGGAAGCGAGCAGAGCTGTGTGTGGTGCCCTGAGGACTCCTCTCACATAGCCAAACAAACAAGCAGGGATCTCTTAACTCCCTTAATCCATTCTGGCAGTTATTGCTGGCAGTGGCCAGGATTCAAGTCTCGGAGGGGTATGTACAGCTGTGTGACCCTTGTCCGTGTCCCATTTTCCTGGACCAGAATCTGCAGTTCAAATCAAGGCTGAGGTGCACTGGGGAGCTCAGTGTGCTGTGGCTCAGCCATGCTCTGAATTAGAAGTCCCGAAAACTTTATGATATTTCATTCAGATGGGCTCCGTTTCTGCATTTGAGAAGGCTCATCAGAAATAAGAACAGGAACTCTGCTTTGTTCTACGTTTTTGTGTTTCTCCTCACCTTTCTGCAGCAGACTGGTGATGCCCGACTCTGGCAGCATGCTTAGCCCTGAAGAGACCTTGATTGTGCTTCTGGGTGTCAAGAAATTTGAAAAATGAAAACACGGGAGAACTTAGTGCTCCAGAACTTGAGAGGGGAGGTCCTCACTTTTTGAGATGGGTGTTTAGTTTAAGAAGTGCTAGTGGGACTGAAACAGATACTGTTTTATTCTCCTAAGGATGTTATTTTAGAAAGCATCCTTTTCTAAACAATAGGAACTTATGAACTTAGTTTAATTCACTCTCATTCCCATCAGTGATATAAAGGGGTGCACCTCAATATTAATACCATGTTTTTTGGGGTGAAACCCTGGCCCCTTTCAAAGCCTTGGGATTTTCGCTGTGATCTGGGTTATCACCTTGCCTGTCCCCCAATGAGTTGAGTATGGCAGGCATCGTGAAAACATTGTTTTCCATGTTTCCATCTTGGTTTCTGACTGGATAAACCATTCCTACCAGAATATATTGTCTTTAATGTTTTCATCTGGGGAAGTTGTGACATGTTTCTTCTGGAATTGCCAAAATGTTCTCAGAATAGAGCTGTTGCTCACTCACCCTTATTTTATTAATTCCATAATTTTATTTGTATGTTGCCTGGAAAATCTTGTTAAGATGGAGCTTACCCAGAAAAAGAGATGAGCAAGGAACTACAATGCCTTCAGCCATCAGCAAATACCCCATGTCTGACCTCTCTATTACAGTCTCGTGACTGAGTGGACCCTGTATGACATGAACTTGATGGCTCAGTCCTGTTTCTGGTGTCACTTCAGAAAATTCTTTGTTCTTAGTTGTGCCCTTCTGTGTTGGCTGTGTCATGACAAGAAGCAAAAAACACAGTGACACCTTGCCAGCATCCCTGCCCGCCCTCCTCCAGAAAGCTGGGAGTTCAGTGGATGTCCTAATAGGCAGCTGCATCCTTCCTCCCCCTTGTCTCACAGGTACCAGGGCAGTGTGAGGCATGGGTTCCCCTTTTTTGTGGCAATATCCTTAGATACACTCACCCTTCAATGAGTGTTGCATTTATTGAAATATGATGGAGAGGCAGTGTTTTGAAAGTGGCATCTTTCTCAACAGTATTATTCACCCAAGTCTTCCAGGAATATAATTATGAGCAAACATTTGTAAATGACATGCATGCTTGCCAAGCAGACAGCTCTCCAGATGCCAGTATTTTGTTATCTCCTCTCTTGGCAGTTTTTCCAGTTTATATTTCCCTCCTTCAGATTGGATGGAGGATTTCTTATGTCGTTGCGGTTGTTTCCTCTAAAGAAAAAATTCTAAACGACCTCAGTGTCACTTCTAGGACACAAACAGTACAATTCCAAGGTTCTGAATGTTTCTTTAAAGTTTAAAATGTCAGGTTTTATTTAGTTGGTTCAATCGTCATTAGATGAAAATTGGTTTCTCAGAGAGTCAGCTTCTGTTTGTCCTGAGGCAATGCGATGAAGGTAAGAATGACATGGTAAAATTTATTTTGAACCTGTAAAACAAAAAGCCCAAGGATCACATCCTCAGCTAGCATAAGTCTTCTTACAGTAATTGCTAGTTCATTGATTTAGTCTTCCTAAAGAATTCAATGTCTGGCTTCTCTGAAGGAAAAATTATAGTCCAAACATGCCAGTTGCAAAGGAAATTAAGGTACTGTTCTGTCAACACTGTTCCCCAAGAGTGGAAAGCATCCACATCCAAAAAATACTTTGTATGTTAAGAGCTTTATGCTTTTCTCATTTTATTTCCATATTTAAAAGCGTATTTGGGATTAATAAAGTCCTGGAATTTGAGGGTTTGTAAGCCATTATATCTTAGATTTGCAAAATAATTTGTTTGAATTTCATGCTGTTTCCCTGTGATTTAAATGTATGTTTCCTTCAAGATTAATTCTATTTGAAAATTAAATAACGATGTATGTTTTCCTGGCTAAAAAGAAGCTTTTAAAAATCCTTTACAGCTGAAAGAACCTTTTAGAACTGCTGTCTTGCCTGTATGTGGCATTGTTTCTAACTTAATCATAAAGGCTAAAACATCTTGAATTTGCATCTTTTCAGGTTTGGAGGAAATAAAATGTTCTTTCTCAGGAACATACACTGTCTTTGTTAAGAGCAAGTGTTATCTTCCAGGTTTTATGCATGAAGTAGAATTTTGTCTTTGCATATTTGAGTTTCAAGCTCAATTAACTGAAACATGTCGTAGTGTAGGAGTCAGGATCTGAAATTTGGCCCATGTTGCAGGTGTCAGAAGCCATCTTGACCTACTCATGTGCATTAGGAAATGGAATCTCTGTCCTTGGAGATATTCAAAAGCTGTCTGGGCATTGACCTGGACAGCCTGCTCTAAGTGACTCTGCCTGAGGAGGGGGCTTGGACAAGGTGACTTCCAGAGGTTCCTTCCAACCTCAACTATTCTGTGATCGAGGAGAGGAGAGTTGGGCCATGGGGGATTTCAGTGCAGAGTCTAATGAGCATGCAGTTAGTATGGGGTCTGGGACTCCCTTGTGGGGATGGATACTGAGTGTCCATACGGTCCTCTTACTTTCATCTCAATTTTCTCATGTTGAGGCCAATTGGTGTTGTGTGTGCAGTCATCCACGTGCACATATTTATGTGTATTTAAATATATTGCATAAATATACATACATCTGTACATGCTCTTTAAGTTGGGAAGGCAGGCCCTACTTCTTTTCTTCATTCCTCAAATGCAGAATACCTTTAGCCTCTTTAGAGGCTCACAAAACCCTCAAAAATTCACTCCCTAACTCCCATATTTATCTGTTTCACCAGAAATAATGAAACATACAGCTTTATGCAGATGCTTATTTAATTGGCTGCAACATTTTGGGTGGAAAACTGGCCCTGGAAAAGACCAGAACTGGCCTCATTAACTAAAAAGGCCTCCAGGACTGGGCCTGTCTGATAAAGAGTGTCCCTGCTGTATAAAGCACATTGAGGTCTGATTTTTGCCTGGAGACAGCATTTTCTAGTCTGATACAATGAATAAATAATCAAAATAGGGTTTTTTTCCTAAGACTGTACCAAACCTTCAGTCCTATGGTGGTGAGCAAAAAATTAAACCTCATTTAGCAATGATCCAGCTGTGGGCTGAGCTTTGGTCTGCAATTTTAGAGTTTTATTGCTGCTTCAGCTTTACCACAGGTACAAGTACTTGTGGGACTGATGAAGAACGTGACTGCAGGGCTTTGCTCTCCCTTGGTCACTAGGATAACCCTATAGATAATTGGATCCATTTGCAAAGACTTTGTGCAGAGCTCATCTTGCTGTAGTGTTTGTGCATGATCACTGTTGTCCGTGTTCTGCTCCCTTCAGATAAGGGGCATTTAACCCTTGGACATCTAATTTTCCTCCCTGAATAGAGATGGAAATCTGTTACCATTCTCTGGCCTCTCCTCCCTTCTGTCTCACTCACTGACTCTGCTTTCCACAAATGAAAGTTCCCAGAAGTGATAGTTGTCTAAAAGCTGCTTTCACATTTGGGCACATGATCTAATTGTTAAAACAGTTAATATCTGGACTGTAAGAGGAATAATTCAAATTTAATCCAAACATTCCAAATGTAATCCAACCATGGCATTTCTCATCCCTGGTGTTAAGGGGCTTTCTCTGTCCCTAAATCATGCTGAATCTCTCGTGAACAAAACCAAAGCAGTATCTGTCTATGGATAGAGGTGGATTGAGGGGCCTTGCACCTCTGCTTGTATAAAGCAACATCACCCCCTTGGCTTAGCTAAAGTGATGATGATTTACAGCTGAGAATCTGGCCTGCATCTCTACATTTGAATAGAGTGAAAACTACAGACACTAAGGGGGATGGTGTGCTTGGAACAGACAGGGACACCATGCTAAATTACTTACGCAGACATTTCAAAATCTGCAAAAAATTAAAAATAAAAATCCCCTCTAGTGAACGTAATGGCTGCACTGTAAATACTTAAATTGTAAGACAAGAAAAAAGCAACGTTGGCAAACCTCAACATTATTAGAAACAGGCACTTCTCCTTGCCTTTTGAGAGTTAAGATATGTTTCCTTAGGTTTTCCACTAACTTTACTTTGACTGTTAGACCCTGATTGAATAAAATAATTAATGTGATGGATAGTGTGAAGGTGGGGTTAAAAGGTGACTCATGATTTTCTCTTGGAAGTGGTCTGTGTGTTGAGCACTAGCAGAGAGGTTACTGGAGACACAAATGAGCCAAAATGATTTCAGTGTCCCTGATGGGGTTTAGAGTTTCAGCTGGCTGAGCTGGTTTTCCTGGTACATCATACAGAAATTAAAGCTGGCAGGAGAGGAGCAGTGCTGGAACTGGAGTGGTTCTCCAGCACTTAAAGGTGGAGCACTGCGCTGAGACTAGCTGGAATTTGATGTCTAGTCAAGTTCATGTTTGAGTTATCAACACCTCTCAAACTTCTCTTTCTGGGAGACAAGCAGACTGTTTCTCACAACAGAAGACCTTGGGAGGTTCCTGTCTTCTCAGATGATGGGAGGCTTGAAGTTCTCACAGCAATTCCTAAATGTTCATAGAGAATCTCCATCTTTAAAGGAAATTTTATGGTGCTTTGAACACATTGTGATAGGAACAGGAGGTCTGGATCCCTTCTGTTTTACCCAGAATGTAACTTCAAATCCATAACTGCAAATCAAACAGCTTGTGCTCTCTGGAAAAGTGTTGTGAGGCTGGCCACTGTGAATATTCCTACGGCTGGTAGTAGTCATTGCAAAAGATAAGTGGGAGCTTATTGGGATTGGCAGGATTTCTAAACTGGTAAATCAGGAGGGTAATTTCTCAGTGATGGCACTGACTCATCTGTTGGCCATCACTGACCTTTGTTCAATTCCTGCTCATTTGGTGATTTTCTAAACAGATAATTCTACAGAGCCTGGTTTTTCTTATATATGCGTATGATCCTCTGGATCATGTGATCCTTAATGAACTAATGAACTAGTAATTAACTACTTAATGAACTACCATCCATTCTGATATGCACCCTGATCTTTGTACTAACTTTATTTGAACTGATGAAGATGCAGGTCTGTTAGCAGTGAATTTTGTGATAAAATGATTCTGTGTCTTCTGTTTCCCATATTGGATACCTCTGTTTTCTGACAGTTGAGTAACACCTTTGTCTTAGGCTGGCATTAGGCAGATGTAATGTTAGTGTTTAACAAAGGAATTTGTCTGAAATGAAGTAGTGAATTCAAATCAGTATATCTATATGACATTGGGAAAACCAAAAATAAGCTCGATAAATGCAGTGAAAGTGCGATGTAAAGAAACAGCATGATATAAATCAGAAAAAAAGTTTCTCATTATGTCTTTCCAAGCAAGAGGTCTCTTAAGCGTCTAAACAATTTAAACACAGAGATGAGACGGACTGCACTTCAACTGGGATAAAATCATGACCAAGTAAACATTCTGACTATACCCCAGCAGGCTTGACTCCTCCCAAGGAGCCAAAGACTTTTGTCAATATATCTGTCTGACTGAATCTGCTCTAGTCGTTGTTTTGGGTTGAAACAGAAGAAAATCGTGGATCATGATAGGGAAAACCTTGACAGTGATCGTGAGGTTGGAGTCACTTGCATTTGACATCAAAGTAAGTAGAGTTACCTCCCAGACTGAATGTGGCAGGAGGAAAGGGTATCTCCAGCCTTGATGTTAAGGAGCCAAGTAATTTTGGTCATATTTAGGGCATGCTCTGTGATCTGCAAGGCTGACTAGTGTCGATGGAGAACACTGAGCAGTTAGCAACTTGCCATCAGGCCCGTTGTTCCTTTTGGCCTTTTTTTCCCCCCAGAGGAAGCACAATTATAGTTACACTGTCTCCAAGTCTGTGTCTGTTCCCCTCTTTCCCCAACCATGCTTTACTATTGACCAGTTTCAACCCAGTCTGGTAAATGGGTAGATGTCTTGGTGAAACTAAACGTGCCATGAAAACAGGTAGTTGAGTGGGAGCAGGATACCCTGGAAAAAGGCTTATCCCTTATTAGATATCAGAGTGCCCACAAGAGAGGGAGATATCAGAAAGCAAGCTTCCTAAACAGATCTGTGAGATGTGGAAGTAGTTTTCTTATTGATTCCTTCTGAAACGTGTTGAGTTGACAACAGAGTGTGGGGAAGAAAAGTAAATGTGAGAACATAATGAAAGAGGAAGAACTAGAAAGGAGGGTGCCTGGTTAAAGTGTAAATTAAAGTGAATTCATGGATATAGGGGCAATACTGGCCATCATTTGGCATCATCAGCTCAGAGATGGCATATTAGTCACACACACTTAAAAAGTTTACCCTTTAGCACCTAATGTGGTTCCTTAAATTTCAAAAACTTCCTAAAGTTTTGACATAGGTAGAAGGAAAGGGGCTTATCCAAAAATGTTTTATTCATTTCAGTCCTCTAACAGTGATCTATCCTAGGCAAAATAAGAGCTAACCTACATGGAGGGAAAAGCATGTGCTTGATTGCCTGGCAGGTATGACAATTGTGACTTTGCTTAAGTATCTTACTTTGGAAATGACTGTTGTTTTTCAGTTTCATCACTCAAAACTGAAGAAACTTATCTCATGTGCTGATAACTTTATTGCTAAATGAACATCCTTCCAAGATAAGGTTTTAAAAGATGTTTTAGAAATAAAAGCTGCTGTTTATTTTCAAGATGTGTAAATAAAATTCTTTCTGGTAGTTTCTGTGAAT
>WAAD01036964.1:30677-46246 GCA_013389945.1 Fregata magnificens | reverse complement strand
AAACAGTTTCCTACTCAATTTATTTAAAAACAGGTTCTTCACATTAACTTGATCTTGTGTATATTTGTTTTGTAATCCATTAAAATTGAAGTGAGAGGCAAGTTGATAATGTGCAGTACTGCTTGAAGATCTGAGCTAGAATTAGAAGATTTTCTCTGCTGTTTATTTACTTATTAACCATTCTAGTTATATGTATTTCTCCTTTATTATATGCTGGATTTACATATGATTTGATTTTTAATGAATTCTAGAGGTATATTCCTGGGTTTAGATTGCAAAGAGTAATCTCACGTTTCCTTGTAACAGCCTGCATTTTAGGATGTTCTCATGAATTGAATTAGTCACAACAATGCATTTATTGGGCTATGCTAGGAGCTTGGAGGAAAGGGCATTTTCTGAGCCCTGGTTCTCGGTCTTGATTTCTCTCAGGTAGAAGTGGATCTGGGGTACTTTGCAGGGGCTAAGGAGGTTTGCAGTTGCAGTGGACTCTCACAAGGTCTGTGTCACAGTTCAGACCTTACCTCCTCACCTTTCAAAGGCTGGGCTGCCATTTTGGTCTGGAAACTTTCTAGCTTCACCGCCTTCTGTAGTGTCCTTGTTAGGAGAAAGGTTTCGAGTGTTTACCACTGAGTGTGTTTCATGCTTCTTTTTTGTTTTTGAGGGAGTTTCAATTTTGCTCTTGCATAGTATCTGAGTGTAATGTCCAACAAAATAGTTGCCATTCATGAGGGTTTAGACAAAAGAGTCTATGGTGTAGAGCTGCCTTTTGTGCTTGGCTTTCTGATGGCAGATTTTACAGATTTCTATTTCCCTTTTGCTGTTGGAAGTGCTTGGGTATGTGTGCCCAGCTGTTGCTGATCTAGTACCTTTGAAAAGAAGGTTTATGGCATGCTGTCACATGCTGATTTCCTATCAGTACTGATCAGTTCCCTACTGATTTACCTCATTTTCACACTCGGGAGTTTTGGCATGCAGACCCATGTAAGGACCTCTTCCTGGGAAAGTACTGAACTACATCTGCATCTGCTAGCCGTGGTACATGGTCACACTACTGTGTGAATTATTCTTGCTCTGGACAAGGCTAACTCAAGTATGGACATCAAGTCATGGCATAGTATGCTCCTCTCTGGTCCAGTTTCTGTTCCATTGACTTGAGGTGATACTTTTTTTGGAAGTCTTCGCTATGTGCAGATTTGTCTGTATCTATCAAGATGTTCTTGGAACATTTCTCAGAAGAAACGATCATACCTGCAAACTGGCCTCATGTAGGTAACACTGAGCATGTGTGAATATCCAGGACATTGAGGTGATATTAGTGTCTGTTGGACTCTGATAGCCAAGTATAAGAGCACCTTGTCCATCAGTGTACCAGTTGTTTCCTGGGGCAGTACCAAGAGAGGATAAAGAACTTGAAGATGCACTATAACGATGTCTGGGATGATAGTAGAGCCTCCCAGACATGGAAGAAAATCCTGCCTCACTTTTGGCACTTTGGAATCAGCACCAAGAAGGGTACCCATAAATTTTCTGTTGGGAGAAGAGAAGGATACTCCATTCAGACTCAGGATCTGAATACAAACCAGGACATGTCTGAGACTGTGCTGGGCATCCAGATCTCTTTGTAGAGACAGAAACTCCAGAGACAGCAGCCAAGTGGGTTTGGGAGGAGAGAAGCTCAGGAAATAAGGGCATCTACACAAGGTATGTTACTGCCGTGGTTTGTTTTGTTTTTCTTAACTTTGGGCTTTGTCTGCATGCTTGGTGGCTGGGTTTATATATGTGCCACTATTTTATTCATAAAGTGGGTAGATGCAGGTTTTTATGGAGAAGGAAGGCACCCATCCGTATGATTTGTTCTTACAGTAGAAGCGGCAGCTCCACATCCCTTTTTTTCCAGTGGATGCTGTCAGGCCCCAAGCAGTAAGAGAGCTATGGGGAAGTTACGGTTTGACTTATGTGTTGCTTCTGAATTATAGGACATTAGAGCTGTGCAGCTCGAAATAACATTTCAGGCTGACTTTTCTAGCACAACTGTAATTATTATTAGAAACCAACCTACAACCTGAAGCAACAAGAGACTAAATTTCAGAGCAGAACGGTGAACAGTGTAATTTAGCCCTGATTTACCCAAATTCACAGGATGAATTTATCAAGATTTCTTTGTTTGTTTGTTTTTTAAGGACACAGGTGTCCAAGTGCCTAGGCTGGCACTGAAGGTAGAATCCTGATCTCCCTTGATGCTGGTGTGGATTTGCTTTCCTGTCTTCAGCTCAGGCACACTGCTTATCTTGCTTTGAGAGAAGAACAAGAGCAAATTCACCAGTCTTGCTCCCTCCACACTCATTCTGTTAGGACTTCTTTCCTTGACTACAGCCAGATGGAGGTTATCTTGAAGCATATTACTGTCCATAGAAAGTAATCCACTATGAGTCTGTCTGTGGTGTCTATCCTTTGACTCATTTGAGCAGCTACTCACTCACACGTTCTGATATAAGCCTGATTTATTTGCCTGCCCTCCTTTCCCTTCCTCGCCCCCAGAGAAACAAAGGTGACAGACGAGATCATTATGATTATGTCCTTATCACTTAGAATTTGAGAGCACAGGGTGTCTTCCTGAAAGGCTCTGAAAATCCACTGTGAACTGAGAGTTATTTTTTGTACTGAATTCCTCGGTGTAGAGAGTTTGCTGCAGTTTCTCAGTGTCTCTGTTAACCATTTTCCTATGTTTCATTTCAGATGCTACAAATTTACCAAGGCCACAGTTGGAGAATTCTGGCTCCCTAGCTGAAGCATTTGATCAGATGTCTGGCAACATAAGTGATGATTCTTGACAAATTTTCCTGTCAACAAATGGAAAACAAGGAAAACATGTTGCTTTTTGACTTCTAGAGAGACATGGGAAGGGACAGTGGAATTTACAAAATGCATTCAGGAAAATGGAAGTTCGAAGATGATAAACTAAACTGATTTTCTGATTGCCAAGACAAGTCTAGGGAAGAGGACAGAGAAACTATGGCAGGGAGACTGCATAATGGGGAAAAGAAGCTGGAAGAGCAAGAGTTCCAGCAGGAGCTCTTCAGGGAGTACATGCATTGCCCGAACGCAGGCTGCACGGTATGTCCCTCTAAAGGTCCCTATGCATGGGCAGCATGTACCAGCTGCTCAACACAGTGCTTTGGTAAGACGCAAGACAATGTTTATGAGACTTTCTTCTGGGTCATCCCCATGGTCCTCAGCCCTTACCTGTGATGGAAAGAAAGGGACAGAAATCCACACGATCCCTGTATTCTTTTTGTACTGCTTTTTAATAACTAGCTCCCAGTTGCTGGGGCATTCTGCTTGTTTGTTTGTCCTCTGGGGTTGTTTGCATAGCATGCTTTTTGCAGTGCTCCTGCATGTCTTCTTTTTAATAAATGTATTTTCCAGAATTTCTTACTCTGAGAAATAACTAAGAAGAATTTTAAAGCAATATTAGAACAGTACCGTGTTGAAGTGCAGTTGCCCCTCTACCTCACTGTAGGACAGTGTCCCTCACTTAAAATATGTCCTGACGTGAACATTACCTTTGGTTAAATCTACCACTGCTATGTAGTGGAATCTCCTTCCCAAATATAGGTCGAAAGCACTCTTTTTGTACTGTTCTGTAGATGCAGTTGTTTGTCCCAAGTCTCAGACAATCAAGCTGATGATGGTGGCCTAGTTCTAAGCATTGCATTTGCCTGATAATGTTTTGGAGCTGTTTAAGATGGGTTGGTCATTGCTACTGTATTAATGACAAATATCATCACTGCAGATGAGAGTCCCAGTCAAGCTTTTCCAATGATGTTACATGATTTTTCCATATAGTGGCAGTGGGTGTCTAAGTGAATATCTTCTTCTGGGCCATATGAAAAGAACAGCTTTTGATTTAAGTAGTTTATAACATGAAATTATACCCAGGTGAAAATGAATCATGCCTTGATTTTGAAGTGCATCGTAGAAATGGTTGGCCTTTTCAGGGAAAGACAGGAGCTGGAACAGCTCACAACTCTTCAGAGCTCTAGGAAGCCTCCTACAAAATGCTGACAAGCAGTTACCTACAAATGCTGTTCCAGGAGCTGCTGGGTAGGTCCCCAGAAGGCTGTGTGCTCAGGGTGTTGTGGGCGTGTGGCAGAACCCAGGCTGAAACAGGATGTCTGGCAGAAAGGCATTACACTGTAACTGCTTATGTTGGTGCAACGTAAATTGGTGTACCTGTTTCTCTGAGAGGTAGTATGACAGGATTTTTTAGGTAGTCTAGCCCTGAAGCCCCCACTGTATGCTTTGGACCCTGTGCAGATAATGGTTGCAAATTTGACCTAATGGAAAATGTTGATTACTGGTTTAAGATTTTTGTATAGACATTGCTATCTTTATTTTAGTTTGTTTTTAAACTGTGTTCTGCAAACTGTTTCCTTACCTATATGTGCTTTGTTGTGCCAAGAAACAGATTTCCCCATAAAGCACTTTTCAGCTGATAGATATTATTAGTTTAATACTACACGAACAATTTAAAAAAACCCCAACACTCTTCTCTTTAGAAAAAAGTGTCACTGAGTCGATGCATATGCCATCATCATTCCCATTTGCATGCAAGTCGGAACAGACGTTGAACACATCACATGGTTTTTTGTCCTTCTCCTATTTCTGTGGTTGGGAAAGCAACAAAAATGTTTACTTTGCAGTCTATCGTGGTCTGCAGCAACTGTACCTGTGAATGCATTATTGTAATCCTATAGAAGATAGTGCTGGTTTGCAGGAGTACAGACACGCAGATAAATACACACATCTCTCTGTGTCTGCACCACAAATGTCCAAGCACTTTAGTTGAACGTGGGTTAATATACAGATAACTGTTCAGTTGTTAATGTATACTGTAGTTATACAGAAAGACCCTGAGCACTACTGGGACCTAAAGAACAAATATGCAGCAAGAAATTATTTTTGCTCCAAATACAGACATAAGTGTCACAGGGTAGGAGGATGGCATGGGACAAGAATAGATGCTTATTCGAGAAGTTATTAGCAGAGTTTGAAAATAAACCCTAGGTCTCCAAGCTTCCAGCCTGGTGGTCTACCACTGCTCTTCATCTCCAAATGATTGGTTGTTGGCTGTTATGTTTGGTGTACAGGTCGGGTTGGAAGTAAATTAATTTGCTCTATGCTTTGGAAATGGCACTTTGTACTTTGTAGCTGTTAAGACATCTTTAGTATTGTTTTAATCTTACGTTTGCATGCTTTTAACTGAGTACTTTTAATGTATGTTTAATATAAGAAGTAGTGGCATCCTGAAAATAATATGTTTATTCTTCATGATTTGTGGTGCTTACTGTTTTATTTTAACTGCTCTGTGTATCCATGAAACAAGTTGCCACTGAGAAATTTTAATTTAACAGAGACATGGGAATTAAAGGCTGTCTTAATTTTACTAACAAAATGAGGGTGAGAGAGAGGACAAAGACTGAATTTTATGGTGGTTTTAAGTGAATCAGTGATAAACTATAGGTCTGTTTCATCTTTGCCAATTTGGGAACCATGACCATGTTGTAGAGTTGTTATTTATTTTGTGCAATAGACTTTTCTCAGTGTATCATAGCTTGTGTTTTTCACATGGCAGAATGGAAGAATTCCATAGCTTTGCATTTCAGATCCATAATGTGTGAAATTTCAAAGGTTATGTTTCATGATATGAGTTTCAGAATGTAGACTTGACATTTATGGAACAAATAGAAATCTGGGACGATGTTGCTTAATGCAACCAAGTGTTACATATCTTTGTTGTTAATAACTTAATTTTTAATATTCTCAGCATGTCATGCATTTAAGCTCAAATGAAAGTGTTTTTCTGCATTAATGGTTTATCTCTATGCTGCATTTTTTCATTCTGAGTTGAAAAGATGTGGGAAAGAAAAATAATAAAAAAAAATCCCGAGCAGCAGTAAAATCGGAGCATAGAGCTTGACATTTTGCTTCTGGTGCTCTTTTGGGGATGTATTTTTCCCCTCTCTCCAGTTACCTTTTAGTTTATATTGTTTCCTTTCATTCCTACTTCAGAGAAGACTTTATTAGTTTTTACTGAAGAGAGTCAACCATTTTGCCACATGGCTGAAGAAGTCTTTCCTGTGTTAGAGATCAACTAAATATGAAATGATTATTCTTAAGAACAGATAATGGCATTCATGAAACCTCTAACACGCTGCTATACTCCAGCAGGAGCATAAACTCCCCGAAAAAGAGAAGGAGAGTTACTCTTGTCACCTCTTTATAAAAAACTGCTTGGAATTAGAAGGTCACTGTTAATTGCGTGGTGTTTTTCTTTTGCCGTCTATCTTCAGTAGTTTTTTTAATATGCATCTTTTTATGTTATTATTATTATTATGTTATTATTATCTGCGTGTTTTCTTAATACGCATCTTTTTATGTTATTTTGAGTTCTTTGGATGAAAATGGATTGATAGGTTACTTAAAGATTTTGGCAATAAAAATCATTTCATTAAACAAATTAATTATGCCAAGCCCTGTATAATGACCGTGGCAGTGTTATTCAACAGATGGTCACAGGTTCATTTTTATGAATGGGAATATTGGGAATTCTCCATACTCATTATGTGCGAGAGATTCACAGATGTCCTTTGCAAATCTGCTTGTGAAAGGCTGGAAGTAAGTACTATACTTTGGTGGTGATTTTAAGAGAGCTTTTAATGTTTAACTTGTATACCACATGAACTTTATTTTCTTTCTCTCCTTTTTTATTTATGTGCTGTATAGATAGGATGGTAGTAATGTTTTACAGAATACTTCAACAGTGATCAGTTCTAGGAATTTACAACTTGCAGCTTTTTTAACTCAGGCATTTAGCACAAAGTGATTGAATACATTTGAAATGTAAACATAGAGTCTCATTAAAGAAAAATATACTTTATGTAAGCTACCATATGTGCTATATGTGTTTCTCTCTTTCTTTCCATAGTAAAAATGACACCTTATCATTTGGTAGAATCATCGGCTCTTTCTTGCATATCTGTAGGAAGCCCAGCTAGGAGATTATATATCTCTAAATATGGATGAGATACAGAAGGCTGTGTCAGTAAAAGATGCCAATGTAGTTTGTGTTAGTTACTGTTTCTCTGTCTACAGTGAGATCTGGAACCACTGTTTTTTTAATACGTTATAAAATTTCTCATTTTCTTCAGTGCTAGTTACAAATTTGACTCATCTACTTTGTGTTTATTCCCTTCACCAGAAGAGCTAAAACTAGAGATTTATTTGGTCCTGGTGACTAGGAAAGCACTAAATTAGCTTGGTGCACTAAAAGCTCAATATAGCAAAGCATTTGGTGTATGTTTCACTTTGAGTAATCCCATTGACTTCCCAGCTAAGTAGAACTAATCTTGGGATACAAGGTTCTTGTCTTATCCTACAGTAGTCTTGTATCCTAAAATTAATATCCCTCAGGCTAAGTGTAGAGAAGTTATAAAGTCGTTCTCAGCAGAGACTGCACAGTGTCCTTGGCTTATACTTAACTCCTTCTGGTGTTTGGCTTTACTAGTAATGAGGTGTCAGTCGGCAATTTCTCCCTCTGCTGGGTTGGTCCTAGTGTTATCTTGCAAAGATTTGTCTATCCAAAATTTCAGACCCTGCAGCTTTAAATTCAAAGGAGAACTTCACACAAAATTGTTGTGATTAGCTGGGAATAATATGTCCCACTAAACAGGATGACTGAGCAAAATCTCAGCCATCTCTTTACCCTGTAAATCAAATGTTAGATTATTTACTTGATAGTTTTGTACCCTCCTTCTCTGCCTCATATCTTTCCTTTGACAAATGAAAAGATGGAGAGGTGTAGGGAAGATTATTCGTCTATTCTCTGGGCACAGCGTAATTCATTGGCACTTTGACTTAAAACTTTGACTTAGATTTTGATGTCCACATGGTTTTAATTTTTTTTTTTTATTCTACAACCTGTCTTTCAGGTGTCCACATGTGTGTAGATTTACTCTCAGCTTGAGTCGTCCCGTACAGACTGATTTCCAAACTTAACTATGGGCCCTGTGTGGTGATCAGTTCCTTGTGTTGTGAAACTGGAGGAGATGGGGGAGGGACTGGCAGTGAAATGATGAATATTAAGGGAAAAGAAACCCCGAAAAGCAAATGTGTGTCAAAGGGAAATGGTGTCTTTAAGGTTTGTTCTTGATCTTCACATGTTGAGGTGCTTAGCCCGTAGCTCAGAAGTGAGCTGTGCCTCAAAGGAAGTAGTTCTGGTAGCAGTTTGCCTGCTCCCAGCTGTGTTCCCCGCTCTTGTGGCTCTCAGTGTCCAGAGAGTGCTGGGATGAGCTGTGCTGTCTTGCATTAGTGCTCTGTGAGCATGGGGTGGCCTGTGTTTCTTGGAAGTGCCAGATCAGTTGCATAAATGTGTGCTTAAGGTCTGCAAGTGGCCTTCCTGTAACAGAAAAGAAGGTAAGTGGTGCGCCTGACAAAGACTGGGTACCGCTGCCCTCGCACGCACAGCACATGTGTCACCTAAGGTGTATGAACACTGACTACCTGTCATTGATGGAGGATATGCTTACTTTCTCTCATTCCAGGGAGTTCAGTCTAAAGCATTGAAAATCCACTGTGAGGCTTTACAAAGAATCGACCTTTGTCACAGTGGCTGTATAAGTCATTAAAATGGTATTTCCTTATGGATGCTGGCAACAAGGCTATGGTCCCTGGTAGAGGTGGAAATTGTCTTGAAAGGTCAGGAGGAGGCTGGAAGAGAACATGGGGCATCGTTTGAGCTCTTAGTCATTTGTCTAGGGAGGATGACCCTGAGGATGGGTATTTATTCTCTTTGCTCTTCATCAGGCAAATCAGGCTGTGGGGCACAACAATACAAAGTTTGGATTGTGGTTACATTGCTATGCTGTTAGCACAGAAGTTGGCTGTCTTTTCAGTTAATTTTTAGTGGACTATTTGTTAATGTCTCAGTGGTATTACTATTAAATAAGGATCACCTGGTTTGACACTTAGCTTAGCAAGACTGTGCACTGAGGGTCATTTTTGGAATTTTGGGGAATTTTTGAGAAATGTTAACATTTTGGAATTTTCTGTCCACAAGTCTGGCTGTGCTTGCTCAATACCAGTAGGAATTTTCTGTCTCAAAAATGTGTGAAGTATAGGCTGTTCTTCATGGCTTTCTGCTTGCTTCTTTGGTTCAGTGCAGCTGACCAGCTTCCTCTCTTTGTTTGATTTCAAGTGTTCTAATTTGCTTTTTATTGCACAGTGCTTATGCATCTTTTAAGAAGCGTACTATAAAAGGGGTTAATCGATGAAATAGCTTTTGTGTGGCTTGGTGTTTTTTATGTTCTGTAGTGTGTTATTTAGAGGAATAGAATGATATAGATTTTTTTTTTCAGAGATTTTTTTTTTTATTTAGCTATGTGAACATTTTGGAAAGATATTACAGATTAATTGGAGTTACAGACTTAAACCTTGTAAGGCATCAGTCATTCATGCTCATAAACCTACAGGGATAATTCATATCAAATACGTTCCTTGTTGATATAGTATTACTTTAATAAATCCCCCTCCAAGATCAAAACACAAATCACAGTTATAAAAAGAGAGTGCCCAGTAAGATTGGAGAAGAATAGACAGAAGGATAGGAGAGATCTGTATTAAGCCCAGCCCATTCTGATTAATTCCAGAATTTTAATGCTTGCAATTGTATTAATTGGCAAGTATTCATATTTGTATGTTTCAAGATTTTTTGAATCAGATATCATTTTCCATATAAACCAGTCAGTCTGACAGGTATTTGCTATTTCTAATCTTTAAATATTTTGTATTACATTATCAACCCTGTATTCGATCCATTTATGAAACACAAAGCACTCCCATTTGTAGAGATTTATTCTTGTATCATTTTTCCCCAGATTTGCCAGAACACCATCATGTTCGTGTTCTGAAGGTTAATGCCCAAAGTCAAGCAGACAGAAGCCAAGTGCTGCAAGGTTTCCAAGATTAGGACTGATTCCCTTCACAAAAATAAATGATTCCTGCCATGTTCAGTGATTTTGTGCAGCACTACTCACGGCTGAGTGAGTGCATCAATACTGTAGTCCTTACATGCTGTACATACTGATGACACTCTGTGTTAACTTGATTGACTGAGCAGTATACTGGAGAGGATGCACCTGCGAGAGATGTGCAGACATATATATTTTTATTCTGGTTTTGAAACATTTATTTTACATTTTTTTTACTTGGAAGTCTTAGTTTCACATTCCATGGGTTATCATGTTGTGCTGTTAAGGTAGAGCAAACAGTTATGTGCTTCTTTGTTGTCAAAACTGTATTGGAAAATGATCTAAGGTGCATCTTCTTTCTCTTTATAACCAAAAGCCTGATTTTATATTTTAAAGGAAAATGACATAAAGGGGACAAGTGTGAAGTCTGGCAAATCAGTAGCTATGTAAATTATGCTTATTTTAAGAGATTCAGTTGAATGGTAGAGAAATGTCTCATGTAATTCACTTATAAGCATTATTTTTTGTTACATTTTTATGTTTTGTTATCATTTTTGTAGGCTTTAAGACAACAGCAGAAAAGAAGAAATGGAGTCTCAATGATGGTAAACAAGACTGTTCCTCGTGTTGTTTTGACACCATTAAAGGTGTCTGATGAGCAGTCGGATTCACCTTCAGGTAAATAGCTAAAGGACGGTTTGCAAGATCAGCTCTAGTCACAGAGCATTCCTCTGAATCAGCTGTGTAGCATACAGAATTTGGAACTGCTGAAATAATATTTCCACTTGGTGGCTTTGTTTAACGTCTTTATTTCCTTATCAAATCTGGTGTCTCAAGGATGGAGATTTTTCTTTAATAAAGAACTGAAGGCACACAGTAAAATGACAATTGGTAGTAGCAGCAGCTTTAAAGGAATGCAAAGTAACATTTTGTTTGGCTCTGGAACTATAATGGAGGACCACACGCTGGTATTCAATGCCATAAAAGGGGGAGGGGGAAAAAAAAGGCAAGCTTCTCTGTGAATGTGAATTCATGTCTCAGTTCTGCATTGCAATACTCAGATCCTTTTGTTAGCTTTTCTTCTGGTACCATGCTTATCACTGCAGCATAACCTTGACCTTTAGTTCTGGTGGTTAAGTTGCTTCATTTTAAGATATTTCTATGTCTATGTTTAACACAAATTGACAATTGTATTTCCAGGCATATCTCTTGTATAAATGTTTCTTCACAAAGAAGTGATCTTTTTTCGCCTTTAGATTGCTTTACTACCCCATAACTTGAGGTTAAAATATTTTTAAAGATATCTCTTGGGCATTATAGGAAAACATTATTTTTATTAGATCAGTGAACATTTTTATTGACTGCAGTGTTCAGTAAACTAAAGTTTTCAGCACTTAATTGATTTATTGAGCTTTTACTTCCATTTCCTCTGATGATGAGGAATCGTATTGTGACCAGAAAGGTGTATTGCCTTTCAGCACATAGATGTCAATTTTATTTAAATCCTATTTTTGTTTTCTTTACAGTGTAGGGGGAGCTGGGGGGATTGTTGGTATAAGTGCATCAGTATCATGTTTGGTTTTTTTTTTTTCCCCCCCTAAGGATCTGAATCTAAAAATGGTGAAGCAGATGGTTCTGATAAAGAGATGAAACATGGGCAAAAGTCTCCAACTGGAAAACAAACAAGCCAGCACTTAAAAAGGTTAAAAAAATCTGGTTTAGGTGAGTAGGAGTAAAATAAATATCTTACTTGTTATTGTAATACTGATATTTTTATAAACTCTGTGTTCTCTTTAAAAGTTTTATTGTTCTGGTTTATCTGTCCCTTTTTCAAACTCAGCAGCTGACCCTTTCTCAAGAAGGCATCTTTCTTTCTGGCTACCTGGAAAATCCATGGGCAATTTTTTTTCCCCCAGAATGCTTTTCTATAGTTCCTTTTTAAAGTTTGACAGACCTAAGCAACTGCAGGCAGAGAGGTTATTTAGCAATTAGCTTCTGATTGCTGCATTATGATTTTTAGGGGGATGGGGGCGGCATGTAGCAAATATTCTTTCGTCCTGATACATTTACTTGCAGTCTAATATGCATTTATTCCCAAAGATAATAGCATATTTGCTTACATACCTGGCCTATTAGAAGTTAACCCTCTTTTCTTAATTTGCATTATTCCATGTCATATAGAGATTTGGCATATCAGTTTTGGTTGATTCTCTTTCTTTCGTTGATTTGTTTCTTCAGTTGGATCCTTAATAATTTTGAACTTACATCTCTTGAGGTGGTAGATACAGTTTCTGGTTTTATTTTCTGTGGTTTTTAGCAAGATTCATGGATCATGATCTGTAATTAATGAAGAATTTTCTCTGAAGAGATGCTAAGAGTAAATTCTCAGTAGCTCCATGTGATAGGCAGATTTTCCTGCTCTGCATGAAATATAATTGGAAATCTTCCCTAAGGAGCAGAAAATGTAGTGTTCACTAAGACTCTTGTCTCAGCTAAAGTAAAGCAGAATAATTACATAACTGTTTCTTTATCTTTACAAAGGACTTTTTGCATTCAGCAGACTGCTGAATCATTTAGAGAAGTATTTTGCAATATGGCCATATTGGAAAAGTTAGCAAACAAGCTTTTTGTAGTGGCTGGATCATCCTAAAAATTATTTAATGTCTGTCTTTGTGGTGGTAAGATCGTTGTTCTTTATTAGTGATCCAGCCTAGTCTTATTTTTATACATAACAATTCTGTAAAATAGCTGGAAGGTACTTTACTTCCTAAATATCATTGGTTGGTTGTTAAATATGCTATTGCCAGTTCCTGGCGAACTGTTTCCTGCAAGCCTTACTGTATCACAGCCTCCCATGAAAGTGTACTTTGGTTTCATATATGATCTTTCTGCAGATTATTCATCAGTCTCGGATAGCTAGTTCTCTATGTTGATCAAATGGCATTATTGAAAACTGAAAATACTCCTTCAGTATTACAACTTTTGCTATGCAAAGATATTTTCAATTTTAGATTATTTCCTGTAACTTTTCTCTACATTTAAGACTGAGATACATAATTTGATGTGTACATTCCTTCCCATCCCCAGATATTTCATCAACTGTTGGCCGATGATACCAAATGTAGGGTGAATTCATTAGATTTTTTTGTGGATTTCAGAAAAAAATCCTCTGGCCTTTTGGGACACTGCAGTTGGAATGCAGGGCACTTTGTGTAAGGTTTAAGGGTTTCTGTTCTTGTATCTGCTGAAATGTTTCTCTTATGACATCATATTTCTTGGGATACTAATAAAACAGTTGTTGAGCATCTTTGAGAATAGGTCCAGTGTCCTATATGGTGCGCGATTCAGTTCCAGACATTGTTTGATTGTCTGAAACTCTGCTCATCTGCCCAACATTCACTGCATGTTGTGTTTGGTAGACTTTCTGAGCTCCCATTAAATATGATAACTTTTTCCCCTTTTAGTTAACTGATTCTGCTGACTATGTGATTTCTATCCTATTCCTAGTTTGATTTTTATACTTTGATGTAGAACCATGGTACTCCCATCCTTTTCATAGTTAATTCTCTATGTTGGAGACTAATCTCTTCTTTTCCAGGGCTGTAAGTTTGAGTTTCTCTCTCATCTTCCAGATTCTATTTCTGATCTGGGCAGTGATCCCCCCAAACTCTGGGAGCAACTATTTAAGGATTCAAAACGTCTTTCTCTGTGGAAAACAATATAAAAAACGTTGGCATATGTTTTGTCATAAACTCCTCTCAGAGTTACAATTAGCTATGCAGTAGTGGCATACTCTTGTTGTATTCCACAGAGCTACTACTTCCCATGCTACTCCCAAATACTTCACTAAATCTGATTACAAACTTGAGACCTGCAGTAAAGGTCCTAAATTAGCCATAGGAAGGGTGCAAGAGATAGAATTTGTTGTTCTTCTGAACAGATTTTGGGTTTTTAAAGTATGGCTATGCTGGGCATCCACAGTGAGCTACTGGCCTATCATCCTAGGCATAATATTCATATTTCTTCCACAAGTTGATAAAACCTCCATAGTAGCCTGTAAGCAGTTGCAGGTCAAATAAATCAGAAAATGCGTGACCCAGGCACACAGAATAAAGTTTGGCTTTCT
This sequence comes from Fregata magnificens, assembly GCA_013389945.1. Lineage (NCBI taxonomy): Eukaryota > Metazoa > Chordata > Aves > Suliformes > Fregatidae > Fregata > Fregata magnificens. The sequence continues at coordinate 32,092 of WAAD01036964.1, read as the reverse complement.
GATACTGTCTTGGGCTTTTCACACTATTAAAGTATCTGCCACTGAAGGATGTTACTGACTTTGCAGTCATATATCTTGTTTTTGTTTAGATCATCCCTATGTGTATGTCTTTCCATAGGATATGAAGCATTAGCTGGGGAAAATGTTACAACAATTTGGAGTCACTTAGATGATGTATTGATTCTGTGTATTCTGTATTGATTAAAGAAAAGAGTATACATACAGGCATTAAAATCTGATACATCATAATACTTGTGTTACGCTTGGGGACTGTGTTCTTTTTGCATTTATATTTAGTGGGTGGAACAGATGGTGAGGACAGTTTATTGTGATGCATTCATTAAAATGAGCACTTCTTCCATACAATTGTTCTTTATAACAGGGCATTCATTTTTTTGTAATGGAGTCTTTGCTGTACTGAAATACAGTATGTTGGAAGTATGTGTTGGAAAAGGTTACCTTGTACTGAGTGCAAAGTAATCCTTGTCTCATTCAGTTAGTATTGTCTGCTGAAAAGTAAAAGGAAATTGCAAGAATGTTTGTGGGAGGCTGTGGCTGAAGGAGAGCTTTTAGAATTTACAAATCTGCTGCTTTTTTTTTTTTCATTTGTACGTTTTGGGTGTGATGTTATAGCCTTTCAGGGGAGACCACTATAGGCGTTCCAAGAAATCTAAAGCATAATTGCATTATTTTTATTAATGTTACTGTTAAGTAGTTTGTAGCATTTGAGAAGTTCCTAATAAGCAGTATGCCCAAATTCCCCCATTTGTAAAATACCTTTACTCTTCTTAAGGTGTCAGTTGTAATCCTTGCTGAGAGGTGCTATGTGAATGCCAAATGCCATCATTGCTCATCACAGTGGAATATTCTTTTCACTTGCTTTTTTAGAGATTCTGCTGGAGTTTGCGTATGATTTAGTTAAGACCCCTTTTGTAGCATCTTCAAAATAGTTGAAAGTACAACAGACCAAAACCTGGAGGAGTTTCCTGGGAAGAGTTAGAAGCTTTTGAGTTTTTCCAGCCACCTGGACTCTCCACGTCTACCATTTCCATACTGAGTATCATAACATGTTAAGACTGAGAGGAAAAAAGGGTTGTAGCAGTATGTATATACCCTGAAGCAGGTAGCAGTAATTGCTCTTTAAGGAGCTTTAAAAAATATCTTTTAAATGTTATCTTAGAAATAATAACAAAATGAGACCAGACGGGACCTCCAGTGGTCATCTAATTTGTTCATCAGTCATAGGGCAAAATCAGTTATACACCTGTCATTCCTGACAGGTATTTGTCTGACATATTCTTAAAGATTTCCACTGATTGAGACTGTAATGCCTCCCTATGGATCTAATCCAGTGTCTCCTTGTCCTTGGTGGTTGAAAGCTCTCTTCTCCCAGTATCTTAACAGAAATATTTCTT
>WAAD01036964.1:0-17746 GCA_013389945.1 Fregata magnificens | reverse complement strand
GTGGGGTCCCTCCCATGGGAGACAGTCCTCCACGAACTTCTCCAACGTGGGTCCTTCCCACGGGCTACAGTTCTTCATCAACTGCTCCAGCGTGGGTCCTTTCCACGGGGTGCAGTCCTTCAGGAACAGACTGCTCCAGCGTGGGTCCCCCACAGGGTCACAAGTCTTGCCAGCAAACCTGCTCCAGCTTGGGCTTCCCATGGGGTCACAGCCTCCTTCAGGCATCCCCCTGCTCCAGCGTGGGGTCCTCCACGGGCTGCAGGTGGATATCTGCTCCACCATGGACCTCCATGGGCTGCAGGGGGACAGCCTGCCTCACCATGGTCTTCACCACGGGCTGCAGGGGAATCTCTGCTCCGGTGCCTGGAGCACCTCCTCCCCCTCCTTCTTCACCAACCTTGGTGTCTGTAGAGTTGTTCTTCTCACATATTCTCACTCGTCTCTCCGGCTGCAGTTGTGCAGGGTTTTTTTGTTCCCCCTTCTTAAATATGTTGTCCCAGACGCGCTACCACTGTTGCCTTGGCCAGTGGCAGGTTCATCTTGGAGCCAGCTGGCATTGGCTCTGTCAGACATGGGGGAGGCTTCTAGCAGCTTCTCAAGAGAAGCCATCCCTGTAGCCCCCCCAACTACCAAAACCTTGCCGTGGAAACCCAATACAACCCTACACTGACTTAATTTGCAAGGGTGTACTTTGCCCTAGCATCATTTCTGTAAAGAATTTATGGAATTCTTAATTTCTTGAATCAAGCTTGTGCAGCTACTAATCTAATAATTTATTGAAGTCCAATGCTTTCATTTTGCTGTTCACTCTGTGGCAGTTTACATTCAAGATGTTTTTGTTTTCCTGTTCTCAACTTTCCTGTTGGGGCCCCTCACACAGTTTTATTTCAGGTCCTGGTAGTGCCACTAGTTTATCCCCATATAGTTCCTTTTTCTGCATCTCCAGACTCTGCTTCCCTGCCAATTCTGAGGGAAATATGAATTTTCTATCACATCTACAGGTACTTCCTGTGGACTCTTGAGCTCTGTCTTTTTGTAGCCATTTCCCTTACCATGTGAGGTTTACCCAAAAGTTCCGAGGTAGTCCAATAGTGAGGAGTTCTATAGTAAGGCAGTCTAAGCTAGACATTGAAGCTTAATGGTGGAAGTGGAGCTTTAGTGTAGGAAAGCATATACCGTTTTGCACTGGAAATAATCCTGTGGGTTATTCCATTGCAAGTTTCTAAATCAGATTTGAAGAGAAGGAAGGTATGGTCATGATTATGGACAGCTCAGCAGAAACATCTGTTCAGTCAACCTTTAAGCAGCAACAACAGGGAGGCTGCACTAAAGAAAATGCTCTTTCATTAAATAAATAGTATTAAGTCATCATCTTGAATATTAAGCATGGCCAGTTCACTTCAGAAGCTGTGGAAAGAATCCAGAGAAGAGCACCAAAATTTACCTGAGCCATAAAAAAAATTCTAAAGAAAAATTACTGTACTTGGGCTTTTTAATCTACCAGAGCCAAATTAAATGCGAAGAGCAGCAACTTTAATAACAATCAAGTGCTGTATTTCATACAATAGGCAACTAACCCATGGAAGTCTTCTGCATACTAAAAGTTAGCATTGATTGCTGGCAGAGTTTAACTGATATAAATAGAAGATGGTGGATGCATATATATGAGTAGTAGCCACGGTTATATCAAATGGTCTGAAATATTTATGGAAAATAAAAATCCCCTTTTTCAGTCTTATGCCAACTAAGCTACATAGAAACAGAAATCTTTTATTTGACAGCTTTCCTAGTAATTGGCTATTATGTGATCTTTCACAAGCTTTATCTACATGATCTGTTCCCTACAATTATCAAGGGTTAGTTCAACCTCTGATTTTATCTGATATTGTTACCTTATGGTACCACTCACATATTACTGACTGCTGAAAGATATAGTATCTTTGCTTAACATTGAGTTGTGTAGCAGAAACACTATCATCAGAAATGCAGCCATTGTTTAACATAACTTACAGATTTTTTGTGATAACTACAGCTGCTTTTCCTTTTCTTACCCAAGTGCATTCACAGTCATTCTCTATTATAGACTTGCCAACTGTTAGAGCATCCTTTTAGTTTGGTCCCATTTATCACAATCTCTTTGAATGGCAGTTGTGTAAGTGGAAAAATTACTTTTAGGCATACTTGAACAGTCAGCAGTATTCTATAGGAAATGGAGAAACTTCCTCAATGATTTTCATACTAGAAATACATTCAAGTTCACTTAAAAGTATTTTTCAGATGGATAAAAGTTAAGTTTTATAATTGCCAACTATTACTTGACAGGGAGAGCTCTAGCTGTGGAGAACTCCTTGACATAATTTGTTTCCAGATCATTAGCCAAAGTAATGAACAGGAGAATCATTGTTTTGCATTATTATATAGAATTTAGGCTTACATAAGGTGCAAGCAGATCTTGTTAAAGTTTCTGAAGAATGTGTCAGTCAGAAATTAAACAGTCCAGAGACTGAGAAGAGCACATAACAGCAATAAGTTCTGTTCCCCTTTTTAGTGCCTTGTCCATTTTGCGATGATAACATTTTTTTCTAGAAAATGTTGGTATGAACAAAGCATATGGCCTTATAATACTACTCTCTGCAGCCATTCTGTATTTCCCAAAGATAATTTCTGGCTCTTGGGCTTAATAAGAAGTCTGATCTACAGGGATGCCACACTCAGTCTCAAGAACAGAAAGTATCTAACTTGGCTTTTAATGTGCCTCAAGCTATCAGCTGCTAGCAAAGGAGTTGTTGAGTGAGTAAGGCTCCTTCCAGACATCATGAAGCATAATCGTGGTGGCTGATACGATGGGTTTGTGTTTGATAAAGATGGTTCCAGAAACTGAGAGAGTGTGTCTGCAATACAAGCAGAGCCAGAAGATAGTGCAATGCTCCATGCTATGACATCCATTTAAGATATTTTGGAACTAATTGCAATCTAAGGTTTAAATTGCATGCAGGCAAAGCTAAGCCATTATCTTATGAAATTGCAGTGTTTCTGAAGGTCATTCTGTCCAAACGAGTGGTTGTTTCAGATATGAATCATGAGCTGTGGTCAGTTACACTAGATTGCATAGAGTGACTCCATTGGAAGGGCATTAAGAGGCTAGAGGCCTTGAAGACAAAATGCAAGGACTGACTTAAGCACCTTTCTTTAAAAAAGGAGGTTGGCAATTGTTCAGAAGAGAAATGCATGCAAGAGCACTTTTAGTTTTCTTTTTAATTATGATGTAATGGATGGCAATTTGATATACTGCCCTTTAGCTTTGTAAACTATGAAACACTCTGTTACTAATTTATTTCTCAACTTCTTTAGCATGTTTTATATCTTGACTAGATAAACTGTCCTTTGCATATTTTCTGTCTTCTGTACACTAAAGCAGAACCAACAATGTCTGTTTTTCTTGATAGATATTGTCTAAAAGGTTTTTTGGCGGTTCAGTGATGGAGAATTCACAGCCTCTCCAAATAAGTCTAGTGCTTCATTGTTTTCACTGTTAAAAATTTTTCTCCTCGGTGTCTAATCTGAATCTCTGTTGCTGCAATTCTGACTACTATTCCTTGTTCAGTTCGGCATCTACGTGGAGAGCATGGAGATTACTGTGTTCATGTCATAGGTTGACCCTGGCTGGATGCCAGGTGCCCACCAAAGCTGCTCTATCACTCCCCCTCCTCAACTGGACAGGGGAGAGAAGATATAACGAAAGGCTCGTGGGTCAAGATAAGGACAGGGAGAGATCATTCACCAGTTACCATGATGGGCAAAACAGACTCAACTTGGGGAAATCAGCTGAATTTATTACCAATCAAATCAGAATAAGGTAATGAGAAAATACAAACTAAATCTTAAAACACCTCCTGCCCACCCCTTCCTTCTTCCCAGGCTTAACTTTGCTCCCGATTTGTCTACCTCCTCCCCCCAAGCAGCACAGGGGGATGGGGAGTGGCGGTTGCGGTCAGTTCATCACGTTGTCTCTGCCTCTGCTTCCTCCTCAGGGGGAGGACTCCTCACACTCTTCCCGTGCTCCAGTGTGGGGTCTCTCCCACAGGAGACAGTCCTCCATGAACTTTTCGAACATGAGTCCTTCCCATGGGCTACAATTCTTCACAAACTGCTCCAGCGTGGGTCCCTTCCATGGGGTGCAGTCCTTCAGGAACAGACTGCTCCAGCATGGGTCCCCCACAGGGTCACAAGTCCTGCCAGCAAACCTGCTCCAGCTTGGGCTCTTCTCCACAGGTCCACAGGTCCTGCCAGGAGCCTGCTCCAGCTTGGGCTTCCCATGGGGTCACAGCCTCCTTCAGGCATCCCCCTGCTCCAGCGTGGGGTCCTCCACGGGCTGCAGGTGGATATCTGCTCCACCATGGACTTCCATGGGCTGCAGGGGGACAGCCTGCCTCACCATGGTCTTCACCACGGGCTGCAGGGGAATCTGTGCTCTGGTGCCTGGAGCTCCTCCTCCCCTTCCTTCTTCACTGACCTTGGTGGCTGCAGAGTTGTTCTTCTCACATATTCTCACTCGTCTCTCCGGCTGCAGTTGTGCAGGGTTTTTTTGTTCCCCCTTCTTAAATGTGTTATCCCAGAGGCGCTACCACTGTCGCTGATGGGCTCGGCCTTGGCCAGCGGCGGGTTCATCTTGGAGCCAGGTAGCATTGGCTCTGTCTGATATAGGGGAAGCTTCTAGCAGCTTCTCACAGAAGCCACCCCTGTAGCCCCCCCACTACCAAAACCTTGCATGGAAACCCAATAGAGGTTTTGCAATAGCCCTCAAACATCAAGGCGGTAACCCATTCCCCATCTCCCTGTTTCTTTTCTTGAGAAGCAGCCCTTATTAATGCAGTCTTTGAAGATCTAGGACTTTAAATCTGTGCTCAGCTGCATTTTTCTCCTTTGGACTTTGTACCAGTTCTGAGTTGCAACAGTCAAAATTGAATGTATTACTACAGCTCAGCTGGTAAGTAACACCAAGGAGAGCAGAACTGATTTCTGTGTTTTTACACAGTAGTCCCATTTATAACTTCCAGTATTGTGCTCACCTTCTTTGCAATTTTATAGCAAGATTGACTTATATTCAATTTGTGATCAGCCCATGTGCTCATAAGTCAGAAATACTTTTCTACCAAAGCATTGCATAGCCACTTGGTTTCTCTAGTTATGTATTACTAGAAGAGTCTTAAACTTTGCAATTACCACTGTTGCAATGCCCTACTTATCCTGATTGTTTCCAAATTATTCTCAAATCCATCAAGAGAATTCTGTATTTCGGTTGTAGATTTCAGTGTACTCAGTCCTTCTCTGACTGCTGTTATTTGCAAATTCCTTCCATTTTTATCAGGCCCCTGAAATACAGCCTCCCAGTTCGTAATAAATAAACAATAGTTCCCTAAGTAAAGAGTTCTGAGTAGTTCTGTAGCGACATAATTGCAATTTATATATCCTAGCTTTGCTTAAGAAATTGTCGTGTGACACAGCATTGTTAAAATCAAGATATGACTTGTGCTGTTTCTCTTCTATCACAAGGCCTTTTATGCTGTCACAAAGAAAATAGACTGACTTGACATGACCTATTCTTGACAAATCCATGTTGGCTGTTGCTCAGCTCCTTGTTAACTTCCAGGCAGTTGTGTATAGTGTGATATCTTGTGCTTTAATCATTGCACATATTCTCCGGAGCTTGAAGACAGGGGGAGCAAGCAAAATCTTTAAACATAGGCTTCTTGTGTCAATTGAGATGCGCTGTGGTATGTAGTCTAGTACCCAACTTCTTCTTCAAAAGGTTATAGGTCCCCTGTAGGTTCTGGGTTGTGTCTGCCCAGAATGTGTCCATATGAATATCTTCAGACACCCTAGGGCATCTCAAAAAAGAATCGGTTGTCTGTGTGTAGGCCATAGAGTTCTTCTGAAGCTGGCTTAGTCTGTAAGTCCTTAACTGTGCTTATCCCCTTCTTTAAGCACAGGTGATACATCTGTGGTGTATACATACAGCTAGCATGTATAACTTTGCAGTTATCTTCTTCACTGCTCTGAAATTGATCTTTTAACAGTTCTGAAATAGATTCATAACTAACTAACTAACTAACAGGCTAGTCTATCAAGCCCAGATGATTTGAATGCATTTAAGTAATATCTATTTATCTTCTTGCTTGTTCAAGGGTGATATCTTACCCTTTTGCCTTTTGTTGCTGGTATGAATTGTATTAAGCACCTCAATGCAGCAGACTTGTGGTGAAAATGGGTGCAAAAAAGGCAGTATGAACATTAGCTTTGTCTCCATATCCCTCTAGTTTTTCCCCTGTGTTGCACAGTGGACTAACTTCTTCTTTCATCATCTTCTTGCTCCTAATGTACTTGCAGAATTATTTCTTCCAGAGTTTGATGTGTCCCTTGCCAAGTGCGTCTAATTTTGGCCCATTATACCATGTTCTGCTGTAGTATTCTTGCTTAGTAAGTTGACCTCATTTCCATTCCCTGCATGCTGTGAGATCAACAGTGAGGTCTTAAGTAAGACAATGTGGTCTCATTGTACAATCCCCATTACTCCTTTGCAGGAGGCTTTGCACTCTGTGTGGTCAGTATTGTTTATTTAAAGAACTGTGAGGTTTCTTTAACTCCTTTTTCACGAGCACCACATTATTGGGGATTCTCCCAACTAATTCTGCATTTATTAAAGTATGCCTACTTGAAACATTTTTTTTATCCTGTTGTCATTTCTTCTTTCTTTTTTTCCCAAACAAGCTTTAGTCTTCTATATCACTATCAGTCACATGAATTATCAGATCTCCATTTTGCCAATTAAGTCAAAACGTTGATTGTCAACTAAATCTTCCAAGTCCTCCTACGTACCATTTGTAGTTCTTGCATTAGTGTTCAACCATCAAAAACTGAGATAAACGTACCACTGTCATCACACTGGCCCCTTGTTTAACCCCTCCTTTTATAAATAAACTTGTTTTGGCAGAGGTCCACAGAACAGTATTTTCTTTTATTTTATTTGCCCATACTATTGGGCCACGTATATAAATACAGCATTCAAATTTTGGAGAAATTAGCAAGTCTGTCTTTACAGCATGTTCTTTTCTTCTGTAAGAGCTGTTTTCCGTCTTTCTAAGAATCATTAAGACTGGAGAAGACCTCTAAGATCATCAAGTCCAATTGTCAACCCAACACCACCATGCCTCCTAAACGATGTCCTGAAGTGCCATGTCTACACGCTTTTTGAACACCTCCACGGCTGGTGACTCCACCACCTCTCTGGGCAGCCTGTTCCAATGCTTGACCACTCTTTCAGTAAAGAAGTTTTTCCTAATATCAATCTAAACCTCCCCTGACGCAACTTGAGGCCATTTACTCTCGTCCTATTGCTGGTTACTTGGGAGAAGAGACCAACACCCGCTTCTCTATACAACCTCCTTTCCGGTAGTTGTAGAGAGCGATAAGGTCTCCCCTCAACCTCCTCTTCTCCAGACTAGACAATCCCAGTTCCCTCAGCTGCTCCTCATAAGACTTGTGCTTAGACCCTTATAGTCTGTTGTGTCAGTGCTCAGGAGCATGTTTGTGACTGCTTATACCTGGAACATTTTGCCCCCTTGTATCCACAGAGCTTGTATCTAGTTCTGCTCTGTGTGACAAAGTATGTCTTTTTTAAGTTTTCAGTAGTTAATGACAAGGTAGACGGCCTTTAGAAATGCGTTGCCTCGTCTTTTATGTTGTGCTTTATAAGCATTAATAGGAATTAATTTGGTCAGTGCTTTTCTTGTTATACTTTTCTGTTGTTGCAGTGTGTTACCTCTTCGTAGCTTTCCTGTATCATTTCTGAGCTGTTTGACACGGAGGAGGAGAAGATTCACCTCCGAATGAAGACATCTAAATTTGTATGTCTGCAAGTGTGCTAAGTGTACAGACGATGCAGATCAAGCCAATACATGAACAAAGAGCCTAAAGAGCTATTTGTCTCACTGTAAAGTAGATGCCAACTTGCTGGTCAGCTGAATAGTCCTCTAGGCTCCATTGACTGCATCGGCTAGACCTCCATTCACTGTAATAGGAGATTGGAAACCTAGGCCACGTCTAGACACATTTACATTAGTTGTTTTATAATCTTAAGCTGAATTCCAGCCAGGAATGCCACCACCCTCCATTACTTTTTAAGTTACATTTGTACAGAGCTGTAGGGTCTAGGCTTGTCTGCCTTTGGCACAAACACTATAGAAATCATTAATAGCAAAAATTAATCTCTGTCATCAAATGATAGTTTGTAAAGTATGAGTTTGGATATTGTTTTCATTATGATTGCTAGCAGTCACCCCTTCTATTCACCCCCTCAAAGAATCCCAGAAGCACTTTAAGTAGTGGCCTCAAGCCACTGATCACAGGTGGCAAGCATCCAGTTTTGGTGGTATACACAGGTATTTGATAGTATCACCTGGGGACTTGATTATGAATTGGTGTCATGGTTTAACCCCAGCTGGCAACTAAGCACTACACAGCCACTCACTCACTCCCCCCGGTGGGATGGGGGAGAGAACCGGAAGGGTAAAAGTGAGAAAACTCGTGGATTGAGATAAAGACAGTTTAATAGGTAAAGCAAAAGCCATGCACACAAGCAAAGCAAAACAAGGAATTCATTCACTCCTTCCCATCGGCAGGCAGGTGTTCAGCCATCTCCAGGAAAGCAGGGCTCCACCACATGTAACGGTTACTTGGGAAGACAAGCACCATAACTCCAAACGTCTTCCCATTCCTTCTTCTTTCCCCAGCTTTTTATTGCTGAGCATGACATCATATGGTATGGAATATTCCTTTGGTCAGTTGGGGTCAGCTGTGTCCCCTCCCAACTTCTTGTGCACCCCCAGCCTACTCGCTGGTGGAGTGGTGTGAGAAGCAGAAAAGGCTTTGACTCTGTGTAAGCTTTGCTCAGCAGTAACTAAAACATCTCCACATTATCAACACTGTTTTTAGCACAAATCCAAAACATAGCCCCAGACTAGCTACTATGGAGAAAATTAACTGTATCCCAGCCAAAACCAGCACAATTGGACCAAACTTATTTTTGCACGTTCTGTCTTCCATTCCACATACTGCTTCACGAGCCTTGAAAAAGTCTCAGGCCTAAGGTCAGTGTTTTCTGTTAAGATAGTTGATAGCTATAAATAGTTATTGCTTACATCTGTATTTGGGTGGCTAAAGTAATCTGAGTAGGTAGCCTATTTTAAAAAGTAGGAACTTTAAAAGAGAAGGCAGTTCACTCCTGTTAAAACATGAACCACTAAGCTTGGTGTTAAGCACTGTGAGATCTGTTTTTTGCTGACAGACACTGTGGCATGAAGGAACAATTAATGCATCAGACTTCATGATCACCAGTAGGAAGCGGTGGAAATTTATAGGATCAACAAACATTAATTTGGACACGGTTGGCCTACCCAATATAATGGATGTGTAAGAAAAGCGCAAAAATTAATCACCAAAGTGTGTGTTCCAACGTACTCACCCAGTTTACAGTAGTCTGCGTTCAGAGGATGTCGAATTGGTAGAAGCTCGTGCATGTTGAGACGTGCACTGTGTTGTTGCAATCTCTTCTAAAGCTTACTATCACTTTTTACTAGATTTGATAGCAATTTTTAATCTTTTGGGGATTTTGTGAAGCAAGAGAGCATCTGGTACGCTACAAACATATCTATTGATGTTCTCTTTGTATTTAAGTTGCGAGAGGGTGTTTCATGCTGACTAGTTTAGGTAGCAAATGTACAGTCCCTAATTAGGAGTCTGATCTTCTTTATGCTTCCTTTACTGTTAGTGGAAACAGAGGAGCTCTTCCAGAGTGGTGATGCAGAGTACATTAATTAAGTGTTTATTTCTGTGTACTTGGACTCAAACAATTCTGTTTCTTGGAGAGACTATTAGAGATTTTTGGGGGAAAATACAGATACTGGTCTTCCCTGTCACCTGTGAACTTTTGTTCTATGATTGTCAAGAGTAAAATGAGCCAGGCCCGGCATGTTGTCTAGCCAGCTCTCCAAAGTGTTTGCCTTCAGAAAATCAGCTGCCACATCTTCAGATGCTACATTTGCACTGTACATTCATCACAGGTCAGTTTGATGCTGGTGCCCAGTACTGGACAATTGCATTTGTTCCACGTTACAAAACGGCAGTGGTGTCTCTCCACATACATAAATAAAATGTAATTTTTCCTGTGTGTGATATAAATGCTGCTAAAATCTTCATTTTAAATATTTTTGAGGCTTTAATGCAAAAGCATAAAAACGTATTTTCTCATACCTTCCATCTTTTGCACATAATACCTTTTAAATACCTTTGGGAAAGCCTGTGAATTATAGCACTATTCTTCCCTCAAGATAAAATATAAAAGCACAAAGAGGGTTAGTAGCAGTTTGTAGAAAGTGTATAATTACTTGAGTGGTACTGAACACTTAATTTGCATGAATCTTCACTCCTCTCGCTGATTTTTTGTTTGTTTTTGTATTGTGAGGTATTATGGTCAAATGCAGTGATGTTCACACATAAGCTTTCATGTAAGAAATATGTTATACTACACAGGAACTATATGTAGTAGATCATTAGTAGTTTTATAAATACATTAGGAGAATTTTGAATCATTTGAAAGAGAGAGAGAAATAATAGATTTGCTAATCCCTTGTCTTCAAACATTCTAGCCAAGATCAGATAACCTACCAGTACACACCTATGCAGTACTTGCTGTATTCCTACTAAACCACCAGTGTGCATCTTCAGGTTGAGCTACAAAAATGATCCCTGCTGGATCCATGGGCCCCGATGGGATGCACCCATGAGTGCTGAGGGAGCTGGCGGATGTTGTTGCTTAGCCACTCTCCATCACCTTTGAAAGGTCATGGAGGACAGGAGAGGTGCCCGAGGACTGGAGGAAAGCCAATGTCACTCCAGTCTTCAAAAAGGGCAAGAAGGAGGACCCGGGAAACTATAGGTCAGTCAGCCTCACCTCCATCCATGGAAGGGTGATGGAACAGTTCGTCCTGGAGGTCATCTCCAGGCATGCAGAGGCAGAGAAGGTTATCAGAAGTAGTCAACATGGATTCACCAAAGGGACATCATGTTTGACCAACCTGATAGCCTTCTGTGATGGCGTGACTGGCTGGATAGATGAAGGGAGAGCAGTGGATGTTGTTTACCTCGACTTCAGCAAGGCTTTTGACACTGTCTCCCATAACATCCTCACAGACAAGCTTAGGAAGTGTGGGTTAGATGAGGGGACAGTGAGGTGGATTGAGAACTGGCTGAACGGCAGAGCTCAGAGGGTTGTGATCAACGGCGCAGAGTCTGGTTGGAGGCCCGTAACTAGCGGTGTTCCCCAGGGGTCTGTACTGGGTCCAGTCCTGTTCAATATATTCATCAATGACCTGGACGAAGGGATAGAGTGTACCCTCAGCAAGTTTGCTGATGATATAAAACTGGGAGGAGTGGCTGATACGCCAGGAGGCTGTGCTGCCATCCGGCAAGACCTGGACAAGCTGGAGAGCTGGGCCAAGGGGAACCTAATGAAATTCAACAAAAGCAAGTGTAAGGTCCTGCACCTGGGGAGGAACAACCCCATGCACCAGTACAGGTTGGGGGTTGACCTGCTGGAAAGTAGCTCTGCTGAGAAGGCCCTGGGAGTGCTGGTGGACAGCAAGTTGACCATGAGCCAGCACTGTGCCCTTGTGGCCAAGAAGGCCAACGGGATCCTGGGGTGCATCAAAAGGAGTGTGGCCAGCAGGTCGAGGGAGGTTATCCTCCCCCTCTACTCTGCCCTGGTGAGGCCACACCTGGAGTACTGTGTCCAGTTCTGGGCTTCCCAGTTCAAGAAAGACAGGGAACTGCTGGAACAAGTCCAGCGGAGAGCCACAAAGCTGATCAGGGGACTGGAGCACCTCTTTTATGAGGAAAGGCTGAGAGACCTGGGTTTGTTCAACCTGCAGAGGAGAAGACTGAGGGAGGATCTTGTTACTGCTTACAAATATGTGAAGGGTGGGTGTCAAGAGGATGGGGCCAGACTCTTCTCAGTGGTGCGCAACGACAGGACAAGGGGCAATGGGCACAACTTAGAACACAGGAAGTTCCACCTGAACATGAGAAAAAACTTCTTTACTGTGAGGGTGACAGAGCATTGGAACAGGCTGCCTGGAGAGGTTGTGGAGTCGTCTTCTCTGGAAATATTCAAAACCTGCCTGGATGCAGTCCTGTGTATCCTGCCCTAGGTGTACCTGCTCAAGCAGGGGGGGTTGGACAAGATGATCTTCAGAGGTCCCTTCCAACCCCTACCGGTCTGTGATTCTGTGATTGTCAGAGAAGAGAATTTTCAGTGGCACTTGGAGGAAAATAATTGAAGTAGTTGTTCATAGAAAGATTACTCAGTTCCTTTTGATAAGTGTTTGACATTTGCTTTGTAATGCAAACAGATGTTGGGTTTTAGCAGATACGTTTTGGGGTTGGGTTTTTTTTGTTTGCTTTCAATAAAAAGAGGAACTTTTAAAAGCCATTGTGAATTCTGCACAGAAGTATTAATTAGAAAACATAATTCTACTATTGTGCTTAATCAGAAAAACAGAAATTTAAAGCTCAACAGAATAAAACATAAACTTTCCAAGAAATGTTTGTTGTTCCAGCTCATTAACACACTGTCTCTGTTGGACAGCATTTTTTAAATACCATAAAAATTAATAGTGTATTTAAGAACTGCTTTATTGGCATGTTTCTTCAAATTCTAATTTAGACCTAGTGGTTAATTGTGCTGTCTCTATCATCAGAGCATAGAGAAGTAAATACACCCTTTGGCTTCAAAATTTTCCTTTTCCACTTTAACTTTTTGACTCATTTCACATGACTAGGGTATTTAGAAAGAGACTAAAACATCTTTGTTAGTGGTGTTGTTTCTGATAGACTCTTTCAAAACAGCTAGATGTAAAATTGCTCATTTTGTGTCTGTTCTAACTTGTTCAAACCTTTTTCCCCTGTGTAGAAATCTTTAAATGAATCAAAAATAGCTAAACAATTGAACTTCTTGTTAGTTTAGTTTGGGTTGTTTTCTCCACTTAGTAGTGGATCTGCTTTCTGCTTAGTACTTTTTTCTTATTTTGAAAATTTCTGTCTTATTCACTTTAGCTCTTTAGCCATTATTAGTTAGTTTAGCTTTTTTGTCCTCATCCTTTTCTCTTTGAGCTTTAACTGACTGAATAAATTCTTCCTGTTCCATTCCCACCACAGGTGTTCTTTGATCTCAGATTTCTGAGCAAGTTTGGCGAAGTCACTGGGGCTGGCCAACTCTTTATTTCCTGCATTTTTTCCATTGGTATCTCTTACCCTAAATTACGTGTACCAAGTCTAGATAATGATGACTACTTTCATGCATCCCTCCATAGTGTTTTAGCCTGAAATGATTCTTTCATATCATGTTAAAATAGATCACTGGAAGCTTCTCCTCTAACTAATTAGTTTGTTTCCACCTTCTGTATCATTATATGCTCTTCTGTCTAGCTTTCAGCTCTTCCAGCTACTTAAATCTTCCATGAGTTGTGTGGTCCCATGAAAACAGGTCTCAGGAAAGGTCCTCCTCTGCCAGTTCATCAAAGGCAATGACTATCATGAAGTCAGCAGTGACTTCTTCTTGAGTTTGTTCTTCTTACTTTTCTTAACCTAAGCATCTTTAACATCATATTTTTGCTCTTGTGGACATAGTTCACTAATACTTGTAAGCTGTAACAGTTAATATCTGAAGTGGTCAGTGCAGCGTTCATCTGTTTTCTGATGCAGTCCACAAATGATCTGTTGTTCCATTGCTAGTTGACCTATACTAATTTTCCTTCTTAGGTAACCCACTGCAGTCTTCTCATTCTCCCTTTCTGCTATTCTTCTTCTGGGTTTTTTTCCCCCCTCCTTTTTTCTTCCACAGGTACTTACTACTTGGCTTTTTTTCTGGTCCACAAGAGCTAATGAACTTTACCTATGACCTTGCTAACATTTGCTTTGTGTTCTGAAGTTCCAGCCTGTGCTTTTCTCTCAGGTGACCTACTTAACATTACAATTTGGTTGAACCTCTTTCTAACATTTAGCTCGGGGTTTGCAGTTTCTTTTTCAGACCTTATAAGAAATTGTGCACCCAAAAACTTGGCACTTTTTTCCCAAGTATATTAGCCAATAAAATAAAAGATGCAGTAACTCTTCCTACAAAGCTTGCTTTTCTCATGTCCTTACAACAACAGGGTTACAATGAAGCTAATACTGTTCTTCTTGTATTCACATGGTAATATAACTTGGCAGTCTTCATAATGCTGTTGATTTATGCAGCCTAGTGAAATAGTTCAATCACACTTGGCTACAGTTTTGTATTATGTTTAATGCGATCTGAAAGTGGATTGCTGCTGAAAAGTGGCATTCTCTTTCCGCCTCTTGCGGTACATTCCAACTTCGCATGAGATCTAATGATCATAAGACTCGAGGATAAGTTGGATCATCTTGCTGATTTAACAGAAAATTATTGTCCGCAAATTATTACTTTCCTATGAGATTTGTTGATCTGGCTAGTCATACGGCTATACTGTTTGCCGTCTGCTAAGCAATGGAGTTTTAGGAGGACCATGCCGTTCAGAGGCAGCCTGCAGTTAAATAAGCTTAAATATGATAGTAACAATTTCATGTCTGTATTACTCTTTCCTGCAAAACACTGTCAGGCTTAGGGATAAAATCTTTAATTTACTGAAGTTTGGAGTATAACCTGCGTTGATACAAGTGGGTGTTACTATTTCATCTCCTTTTATGTTGAAACTGAAGGTAGCTTCCGCACCTTTCTTGAGGAACAAAGAATTGTTTCTTTAGTAACTTGTGATTCTTTTCTTTGTAATGTCTCATCTTACCTTTTTAGGAAATTGTGTAAGTGCTGTTTTCTACTATATACTGGTTTGTTTGTTCAGGTGCAAGAGCCACTAGTATCTAAAAATCTCACTTTAATATATTAATTCTGGAATTTAAATATTTCTGGAAAAGTTAATTTGTGCAGAAGGAAGATAATGTGTCATACCAGTTTGATTTATACATAAGTACATGTTCTTTATGGCCTTTCTCTTGCCTCACTGATTTTATTTTCTTGCTGCTTCTGCTGCATGTTTCGCTGTTTCTTTCCAGTTTTTCTCCAGTTTCAGCGTTAGTCACAACCTATATGTAATTAGTATGCATGTGTTCCACAACCCACATTATGAGAAGCATAGAAGCATTATATATCCACCCTACTTGAATGCAGATCCTATGACTTGTTGGGAAAACAACGCCAAATAGCAGGAAATCACAGGCAGCAGTTCTGTAGGTTCATATCCTGCTGAGGGACCCTGGTACCATGCGCATACTGTTTTCTTGCTCTAATCAAATGCCTTTAGCACTGCCTGATTTTCAGAGTCCATGCTTATCACTCTATTTCTCTTTTTACTACGTCACATCTTTCTGTTTACTTCTGTGAGATTATTGTGGGACAGATTGTCAGCTAGGCAATGAGTAAATTAGCAAAGACTGTTCTAAAAGTAGGGCCAGCATTATCAGTGAAATACAGACCTCAGAGAGGGAGACACAGCTAAATATCATTTAATGTTTCTGACATGTCTGCTTCTTTCTGGCTCGAGTTCGAAACAAGCACTGAGAATTAGGGGATATTATGTAGCTAAAACATGTGTTAATATGCTGGAAAATGTGCTGGTTTTTACTGCTAGATCACAAATGGTGTTGTCAAACACTTATCTCTTAGTTACCTTAAAGGATGTAAAATAGAGTGTTTGTTCTAGCAATGTTAGCTCTTCTGCTGTTTCCTCTCTTTCTTTGTTTGCTAGGGTTTTTTTATTGTCTGTTTATTTATTATGCTAGAGGTGATACCCACTGCTAATTTGTTTTTATATAATTACTTTTTTCAGTTATTAGAATTCCTTCAATAGTCAGACATATCCTCACAGCCTGAAAGTAAGCATTAAGTTTTATGGTAAAAGAAAGCTCAGTAGTTGGATTGCTTTTAAAAGTTATTGTATAAAATATTGTGATTAAGACTTTTAACGGTGTTTTATCATTGAGTGTTTGACAGATGTAGAAAGTAAAAATAATTACAATGTTCTTCCACAGTTTTCACTGTTGATGCCTAGAAAATTATGTGTATAGCTGTTTTTAGTTTTAGTGCTGAGTTTACACCAGTTATTTTGTTAAGATTACCTGTCATCCACTCTTCTGCCAGTACAGCATGTTAGCTAATATGAGTTTTAGGTTATTTGGAAACAGCAAAGTTACTGTCTTCATTACATTTAATTAATTTGTTTTGTACCGCATTCCAGGCAGATGCACAAGTACAATAGTGGTCTTGATTTTTTATTGTGTACAATAGCTCTAGACATAGGCTCAAGATAGAGGGCTGTGACTAAAACACGGCAATCAGCTGTAAACTGAGTTATCATCAGTAATGTTGATTATTGAAGAAAGCACACTGGTGCTGGATTAGCTCACTTGCATTTATAATAACAGCTATAATGAAAATGCTGGTTTAGTAGTAGTTGGTAATTTTCTTTGTTATTCCCACTCCCTATCCCTCCCCATTTCCTTTAATTGGAACTCTGTTTTAATGTAATCTTAGCTGACACTATTTCTGACACTATCTTCTGCTACCATCGGCTTATTTTCTAGATGGGAAGTGATGGAGTTTTGCGCCTCAGTAGTTCCGCTCTAAATAATGAATTCTTTGCATATGCAGCACAAGGGTGGAAACAGCGATTGGCAGAAGGTAACTCTCTAGTTGTTCTCAGATTTACCAAAGGTTAATTCTTTTTATGAGGAATGTCTCTGTTCCTACATTTGAGAAATACTTTTAGAATAGAAAGTGTAATACTCCAGTAATTCAGCAAAAGAAAAATTGCTGATTCCATTTTGAATTTAGTGTACATTTTTACAGCTTACTGTGGCAGCTTATTTTGACAGTTTAAAAAAATCACAAGCATTTTCATCACTGCCAGCCTTGGAAATATAAATACATGCGACTAAATCCCACCAATATACTTTTGAAATACTGATGTTATATGGTAAATTAAATCTTTCTATGTCACACTCACTTTTGGTTTTCATTATTTTCATTTGGAATTGTTGGATGACTGTAATAGAAATCACTGTATGTCATCTTTGTATCTGTAATTTATAATTACCCATATTAAGCTAATCCTTGACAACTTTTATTCAACATGTTAGTATTTGTTTTTTAGGAGAATTTACACCAGAAATGCAGTTGCGCATCAGACAAGAGATTGAAAAGGAAAAGAAAACAGAACCTTGGAAAGAAAAATTCTTTGAAAGGTTTTATGGTGAAAAGTAAGTATTGAAGCAAATAAAAGCGTTTTTTATTTTCTTTTAGGAGGAAATGAAAATATAATTCTCTGCTTCATATAGCACGGTCATATGCTGTAAAACTTAATAAAGCAGTTATCAAAGGCAGTCATTCCCCAGTATAAGAAGTTGCGGGTAGAATTATAGTGGTGTGTCTGCACTTGCATTACAATTGCATTTTTAAAGGTTCATAACTCATCCATAAAAATTCATTCCAAGGAGAGCTTAAGACACAAGGCCCAAGCATGTGAGTATTTTCTAATTATCTTCTAAATGATAGCATTAGGGCAGTTCTCCCCTCCTGCAAAATATAAATACAGCTTCTACAGACTGGAAGACCAGTAGA
>WAAD01036963.1:11190-31233 GCA_013389945.1 Fregata magnificens | reverse complement strand
ACCAACCTCCCCAGTGCCCTGAAGTCCCTTTTGATTGCCTTAGGACTTCTCTCCGCAACCTCATCACTGCCAACCTGTATCACCAATGGGGGGTAATAACCAGAGGGCCGTACCAGACTAGGGAGTTGCCTAGTGACGTCTCTAACCCGGGCCCCAGGGAGGCAGCAGACTTCCCTGTGGGATGGGTCTGGTCGGCATATTGGGCCCTCTGTTCCCCTCAGCAGGGAATCACCTACGACAATTACCCTCCTCTTCTTCTTAACGGAGGCAGTCCTAATGCATGGGGCTGACCGACTCCCCCTAGGCGACCCCCATATGGACCTTCGCCCGCATCCTCGTTTTCCTGGCCCTCCAGCTCCAGAGCCCCATACCTGTTGTGTAGGGGCAGCTGGGAAGGCGAGGGAGGCTGGGCAGGGATTCACCTGCCGCCCCGAGGAGGGACCTGTTTCCAGTTCCCCTCGTCTCTTAGGTCCCCTCTTTCCGCTTGGTGGCAAGAGAGGAGGGGATCCTCGGCCGCTTGTGGAGCCTCCGCCTGCTGCCTTGGCCTCAGGGAGGGCGGGGTGCGGCTCCACCGACCTGTCTCCGCGCTATGTCCCCGCCCCCGCTGAGTCAGAGTCAGAGCTGCCGCTCGTCAGGAGCCCGCTCTTTCCCGCTCGGGGGGGGGNAGGGGTACCCTCTCTCTC
Organism: Fregata magnificens; assembly: GCA_013389945.1. Lineage (NCBI taxonomy): Eukaryota > Metazoa > Chordata > Aves > Suliformes > Fregatidae > Fregata > Fregata magnificens. The sequence goes on along the minus strand of WAAD01036963.1, from coordinate 30,550 downwards.
CCTGCGCTTTTGCCTTTGGGGTTTTGCCCCTTTAGCACGGGTCCCCCAGCACGATCCTCTGCTCCGGAGCCCTTCGCCTCGGTGGCTTCCGAACATGGCTGCAAGGACCTAGCCATGATGACAATGAAGGCCACCCTTCACCTCACTGGAAAATCTAGCTGTCATACACCATGATTCAGAGTAGGACTCTTGAAATGCTTGCTAACTGTGTAACGGCAATAGTACATACAAGTTAGTCAACCAATCAATTGCAAAGAAAGCTGAGTAACTCCAGCTCTGGGATGCACTCCTCAGTTTTGAAAAATGTCAGCTATGAATTAAGATGCCTACAGAGGTAGGGAGATACTGGAGTACTTTTAAGGCTTCGGACCTCCTGTTTCGTGTGGGTTGACCACAGAGAGACAAATAGCACCCTACTGAGGAGTGATTCCTGTTCTTGATTCTGCTGATGACCTCCTTGAAAGCTAAAGCAAAAACTAAGAGTTTTTCTCAATCAAAATTTACTCTTCATCAAATTAGAATGAAAGCCCAGACTAATTCTGAAACAGATAAATTATCTTTCCATGAACGCAGTGCGACTCTCTTGGCGAGTCTTGTGCTATCGTTTTCTTGAGTTGTGTTTCTAGGCCTAACAAATGGAAATTGCATTATCGATTTCACTAAAAATATGTATGAATATGGATGTTCTTTTTCAGTGCCTGCCAAGCTGTCCTACAGCCTTCCTCCTCCTTTGCCACAAGCAGATAGTTTCTTGTTTCTTCGTTGAAAAATGTTTAACAAGTTTCTGCCTACCCTTCCACCTCCAGGCCTTCTTCCCTCCTCCCCAAAGTAGCTCCGTGCCCCTTGTTATGTTGAAATTCTTAGCAGACCTTTGCTACAAAATCCCCAAATGATCAGAGTTTTAAAATAACACCTTTCTGAGTTTTTTTGGTCTTTCTTTTTTCTTTTTTTTTCTTTTTAACCCAAATAATTTCAGTGATCTGATTTACAGCACGACTCTGCTAACAGTCGTGTCAATGCAACTAAGGCGGCAACAAACTGTGAGATTCGAGTGGAAGTGACCAGCCAGGAGGAGACAAAACTGGGACTCTGAGATAGTTCTTTTGCTAGAGGAAATATATCACTGAAATTCACCCTTACTGCATTAAAGTCCTAGGATGAGATAACGCAGTGGTGCTGAATGAATAGTTCTGAGAGAGCATATGCAAACACTCTGGTCTGGTACATGAGGCATCGCTTTATGTTTTGCAGTACAATGTCTACAAATTCAGATCTAGTCAGTTTGCTGTTTGTAAACTGGAAAACAAATCAAAACAAAACAAAAATGCCCCAAAACCATAGCCTCTAGTAGCAATTCCTGAAAAGAAAGAAAAAAAAATCCTCAGGGTAAACTGTCGGTTTACATTACAATCTTAATAAAAAAGAACAGTTGAAAGGAATCAGGCCTCAAAGTAATAACCACGTCAGACACTACAGTGTAAACCCATATCACAGAATTATTTTGATTTATGTTTGTACTATAGATAGATATACCAAAGAGAGTATACAATGAAATTTTAGTAGAACGAAGTCTCAGAATTTGGTCTCTGTACAGTTTGCTACTCAGAAATCTTGCTCAAGAGGGCCATAAACCTACTTTAACGGAAGTTAGTAATTTGCCTACTGTGTGTTGAGTCACCTAATTGTTGTTTATGTTGATGTAATTGCTATGATAAAAGTAGTAAAATGGACTAAACTAGATTTTCAGAGCTATAGCATGATATCCTCATTAAATTAAGAGATGATCACTGAATTCAATCTGATTGGCTATTAAGACATTTCCCAATGTTAATTCTGCATAATAAAACACGTTTTACATCATGTAAGAGACAACACAGATAGAATGATGCCAAAAATGAATAGAGCTGTTTGAAGTCTGATGACCTTGATGCATCCCTTCTTTACCATTTTCTGATTTCTCTATTCATAATTTTGGCTCTTTATAGGCCATTTCAGAATTGAACAGCTTGTAAGAAAAAGTCTGATGCTTACAGCAAAGCGTTGAGGAGAGGGAATATACAAATTCTACTAAGCATTTGAATAACTCACCATGCGACTTTTTGTTACTAAGCAGGCCTCTCTGTGCCTCGGTTTCCATATCTGTAAAATGATAATTCCTCTGTTTGCATGGCATGTTCCAAGTTTAAAACATTACATTTCTTTAGTGACTGTCATGTGAGGATCCTAAAATGTTATTCAAATACTGAAGAAAAGGTTTAGAGGCTAAATAAAACAGCCTTGTCCCCTAAGGAGAGAGAACTGATATAGTGTTTGTGAACAGTCATGGTGGTTCCTTCATAGCAAACACTGAATCAAAATGTTGCGATAAGGGAGTGATGAGAGGTAGAACAAACGCTTAAGAAAAAGTGTAGAAAAAGCCAGAATGCTACAAAAAAATACTAGACCTTATAAGGAGCAGACCTCCTGGTTCAAAACAAACAAACAAACAAACAGTCTGGAAGATTGGCCAAAGAATACAAAATGGAAGACTATACCAAGAAAATGGGCAGAAAATGGCTAGAAAAAACAAGATGTTCAGATTCTGCTAAATGAATATTGAGGGAGACCTTCCAGTTCTGTGTGGAAGATTAAAGAGCTAGAATAAAAACAGCAGCAGACAAAATTTTCTTGAAAAATAAATTACTTTAAAAGCAAATCTGTGTATCAACATTCTATCAAGTTCCAAAATTACATATAAAAGAAAAAATTAAAGCAGAGGTGCTAACATCTGCATACTCTACTCCAGCTACAGGACTGTTGTAGTCCACCGTGATGTCTCAGTCTCTTTTATATCCTTCATTGTCTCTTATCATTACTAGTAACTGTTTTATGTTCTCTCTTGAGTGAAGGAAGGGGTTTCCTGAGTTTTGCTTATAAAATAGGGACTAGTATTGAATTTTCTTCACTTCCTTTGCTGTGTAGAACAGAAAGTTCAATATAATGTGTGTGTTTGCAGGAACTGGTGAATTTTTATATAAAGAATCCAGGGTGTTCCTTGTTGCCTCTGCACTTTACCTCCCATACTACAGGGTCCTATGAGACGAAAGTATTACAAAAAGAATGCTACATGGATTCCTCTTTTAATTACTAGGAAAAGTGAAATTTGTTCAACTGGGATCCAGTAGGGGCTTGCAGGAGGGCCTGCTGAATCAACCCTCTATTTACACTGTTCTCTTTTCCTCTGAGATTTGTTCTCTTAACCCATCTCACTGAAGTGTTCATTCAACACTACTTGCAATCATATGGAAGTTCTGTATATAATTACAGTTACTGTTCTCTATACCAGTTGTCAAATTCTTCCTCTTATAACACCTGTGCTGTTACTTTAAATGCAATGGAATGTCTCAAACGGCTCTGATGTCATTATGGCAGTCATTGACCCCATATGTTAATTTTGGCATGAATGACTCTGTGACCTTAATATTTTGTGAGTGAACTGCATTTCTTCCTGACAGTTTAGACTGAAATCAGACTTATCCATTTGTAATAATAGCTTTCTTTTACTACAAAATAACAAGTTGAATTTGCATACTACATGGTACACATATTGTTGCTTATGTTGATGAATATTCTTTCAAATTAATTAATTAGGCACTCAACACCTAGGTGTCTAGGTTATTGTGTATGATTTTAGGGGGAAATGTATTTTATGCAAGTTTTATTAGAACCATGTTAAAAATATTTCATTCAGTGTTCTCTTGCATTATCGAGATTTTTCATATTGAGAGATAGGGAAGGAGAAGACAGATGGACAGACAGACAGCAAAAGGCAATCATCTTTTCAGCACCAATCCAAGGAACATCTCAGGCTCTAAATTATAAAGATGCCTGCCACTTGAGCACTGTAAAGAGAACCAGAAACCAAATACAACCAACCAAAGAGGATAAAAAGAAAACAAAACAAAAGCTTCAAACTGAATTTAGTGATAATGTCTGTAGGTGCAAAGCCTCCTCTGTATGATTACTGCATGTCCATCTAGCTACAGCCATAAATAACAGCCATTAGCAAAACAAAGTCAGACCATATCAATTAGGTGCTTACTGTGCACTTCTGTAGCAAAAAATGCTTAATATAGATACATTATAAATTGAATGCATGTTTGACATCTTTTGGTCCATTTCCTTTGAAATATGCACTTAAATGTTAATATTAGATTCCGTAAACAAGTATAACAAAAAGGGCACCCACAACAAAGATGAAAGAACATAAAAGGCCTGAAGTTGACAGTGTAAGTACCAAATCTGATAGAGCACAGCAGTTATAGAAACATAAAACATGTTGAAAACATCATAATTATAGCTGGTTAGAGATCAAAGAGATATATGCAATAAAAGCAAACATAAGCAATCAGATAAGACACATTAAAAAAAGAATTCTGCTGTAAACATGAATGATAGCTATGGGATAATATTTAGCTGACATTATTCAATTAAAAATAAAATGTTTTTATGACATTGACCTTATTTATTTGCTCACTTCAGTTGCTGAAAATTAAGATATTATGCTTTGAGTATGAATGTACATATTTTAGATGTATATAGGTTTTACGCTTTGAGTATATATGTGCATACTCATCCATGCACACATATGTACATATATATGCACACACATGAACACACATATATGCAAATATTTCTATGTGTCCATGTGCATAATTCTTAAGATTGCTTAAGGGGAGAGTTTATATGATGTTATGAATACTTGATAACACCTGAGGGGAAATATTTCATAATCTGTAGAATATCAGTCTTTACTATTCTAAGATTGCCCTTAAACTGATGATATGGAAGTATGATACCTGAAATCTCAACAAAACAGGGCACCTGCAAGGTGAGGTATTCCTATTACACAGCAAGTTTCATCAATTTCATGGGCTCTTTTTTGAGGAGGTATCCTGCATGACAGAATTTGCCAGATAGTCCACAATAGATATCTGCACCAACACAGAGTCTACCTCAGAAGGTATTGAACATCAAGTGGATGTCTTCTAACTTTAGAAATCATTCCAAAGACAAAATGAACTACACCAAAGAAATGTCTGTTTACATCCACTAACTATAAAAGGTCCAACAGTGATCATCTTATATTATAAAAGTCTAGATCCATCCCTTTGCATCTCAGCTGTACATAAACTAAGCTGATCTATTGCGAATAATGACATCCCATTGCTTGTCTCACACAGAACCACTTGACATAAACGTGACATAGATGTGATCCTGGAGATCCACTGCCATATGCTTGCATATGAAGTATGCATGGGTCCTCATCTTTTTTGGAGGCAGGAAGAGAATGCAGGGCCATATATTGACAGCAGAAAGGCTTTCTGTGAAAGGTGTCATTAGAAAATCCAGATGCTGCTAAGAGAAAAGGAAGTTTCCTGGAAGCTCTGGCTAGTAGACCAGTTACAAGATTAGGATTTTGAGTTACAGAAAATTTAAATAGCATTTGAAAGTGTTCTAATGAGGACCTGGGATAAAAATTAAAGTGAAAAAGATAATATGGACATACCTTCTGATAACTTTGAGTATCTGACCAAAAAAAATTTTTCTTGTTCAGTTTTCCAAACTCGGAGATGTGGAAAAGGTTAAAAATCAGAATCAGCTGTAACTTATCTTACATCCTTGAAACTAAAGTTTCCTAATATTTTTTCTTCAATTCTTTATATGGTTGTTTTCCATTTCAGTTGTTCAGATTGTTTTAATGTAAAAAAAAAAAAAAAAAAATCTCCAGCAAATTTCAGTAATCATTGACAACAAAATAATTTTAGGATTATTTATTTCTTTGGAAAGCCTGTGTAGAAAGTACTAATTTTCCTATTACCTCCAACTTACAAAGTCTATTCTGCTGTCCTGCAATTGAGGCCTGCCTCTTTTTCGCTGATCCCCAAGCCTTAAGTTGTATCTATAGCCAGCTGACACAGTGGATGTTAGTTCCCAGTGATTGCCAGGTCACCTGCACATTTTGTCCATTCTAGCCCACGTCAATATTAAGAGATAGAAACCAAGTTTAAAGATTGTCCTTTGGCAGGAAATCTGCACAACACAGCGATGTCAAGAAAGGACTGCAGAGGACTGAACAGGTACAAAGTTTCCTAACCATTCCTAAGCTGAAATGTTTTAGAATTTCCGAAAACCAGATTATTTTCTTTTTCTTTTAATGTTGAATATTTCAGAGTGCTATGCTGTAGCATGTGAACAAGTTAGCATCAATTAGCAAAGCATAACTTAGAAAGCTATTCTTTTTTTTTTTTCTTTTTTTTTTCTCTCGTGTCTACTACCTTGGGAGCTATTTCTACATTTACAATGGATAATTCTGCTTGATCTGAAAATATGATTCCAAACACATGAATATTTTGAAGTACTACTACTATAATTACAAAAGATTTTTTTTTCCCTTATCACCCCTACTGACTAATTTTGCTATTTTTTTTTTCCCTGCGAAGACAAAGGTTAGTAAAAAAGAAGAGATTGCTTCTCTCTCTCATTTTCTTTCTGTCTCTCTCTTTTAATATATATGCTACATTCTGGAAATGGATTGTGGGGACATTTTTTGTTTATGACATAAAGTGCCAAAGTTGCAGTCAGAGCCCCTGAAGTATACGGTTATGTTGAAATTGAAGAAGACATTATGAGAGCCACAAGCTGCAATGTAAATCCTACAGGAAAGGGGAGCTATTACAAAATCAAACCTAACTGAGAGCATGTGAGCAGCCTTCAGAGTATGCAGCCACCTCCTATCATCTGCGCAGTTAACACACATAGTTGCTAATCCCAGAACTGTATCAGCTGCCAGTTGTATATCCTCTCATCAAATTCAAAGAGACAAAGGGAGATTAAAGTAACATTGTGTATTTAATATATTGATATTGATGAGCATGGTGATAAAGGTACCAAGCCTGCTCCTCTAATGATGAGCCAGGGAAAAGACTAGTAATAGGAAGCTGAGATGGGGCTGAGCATGATACAAAACTGGGAGGAGTGGCTGATAGCCAGAGGGTCGTGCTGCTGTCCAGAGGGTCCTCAACAGGAACTTCATGGAGTTCATCAAGGAGAAGTGCAAAGTCCTGCACCTGGGGAGGAACAATCTCATGTACCAGTACATGCTGGGGGCCACCCAGCTGGAAAGCAGCTTGGCAGAAAAGGCCATGGCAGACCTGGTAGACAACAAGTTGAGCATGAGCCAGCAATGTGCCCTTGCCACAAAGAAGAAGTCCAATGGTATCCTGGGCTGCATTAGAAGGAGAGTTGCCAGCAGGTGGAGGGAGGTGATCCTTCCCCTCTACTCAGCACTGGTGAGGCCACACCTGGAGTATTGTCTCCAGCTCTGGGTTCACGAGTACAGGAGAGACATGGACAGACTGGAGAGAGTCCAAAGAAGAGCCACAGAGATGATGAAGAGTCTGGAGCATCTCTTTTACAGGGAAAGGTTGAGAGAGCTGGGACTGTTCAGCCTAGAGCAGAGAAAGCTCAGGAGGGATTTTATCAGTGTATATAAATACCTGAAGAGAGAGTCTAAAGAAGACAGAGCCAGGCTTTTCTCAGTGGTTCCCAGTGACAGGACGAGAAGCAATGGGCACAAACTGAAACACAGGAAGTTCTTCCTGAACATCAGGAAACACTTTTTTTCACTGTGAGGGTGATCGAGCACTGGTGCAAGTTTCCCAGGGAGGTTGTGGATTCTCCATCCTTGGAGATATTCAAAAGCCATCTGGACAAGAATCCAGGGCAATTGGCTCTAGGTGGCTGTGCTTGAGCAGGGGGTTTGGACAAGATGACCTCCAGAGGTCCCTTCCAACCTCAACCATTCTGTGATTCTGTGATTTATTCATTAGCTTTCCAGTAATGTTCTTATTTAGGGTTCAGCTACTTTATTAATGAGATAGTGTTTAATAAAAGTTTTGCTGAGTGATAGGAGGAAGTTTTATGAAGAAGTGTTTGAATTTTGGAGAATATCATATATGCTCTAAGAAGGATATGAAATACAGCATTACTGCTTTGGGATTCCATGTCCAAGCAGTGATACTCCACAGTGTATGGTGTGTCAATGGTGCGGATGACACAGGTTACACTTCTGCAAAATGCTTTCAGTGGTGGGAAAAAATCAGTACCTGAATACCAAATAATATTAAAGCAGGAAGATAGCAGCCCTTTTGACTAGCAACCCTTAGCAGCACTGAAGGAGACTCAGAGTTGAGCAAATGAAAATTATTCTTGCATTTGGCCATGTATTTTCAAAAATTCTGCTAATGAGATCAGCTGGTAGCAAGAAGATAAAAAGGATTGAAAAAATAGTGTTATTGGGAATTATATATTTCTGTGAAGTATCTTGTTGCCTAATTTGAGCTAGGAAGGTAAATTGTTAGCAAAAAAAAATTGCTACAGAAAACCCTTAAATTAGTATCTGCCTGGTCTTTGAGATAAATGTCGTAGAGAGTAAAGGATATGTAAAATACATTTACAGATTTTAAATCCAAAAGAGACCACTACAATCACCCAGTTTCACCTGGGTTTTAGTGCAATCATTGTAAAAATATTTGCTGTTGTTAAGCATATCATCCTCTATAACACGTAAAGAAAATATTTCGGAGTAAAATCTTGGTATTTTAAGAATATGAGGTTTTGATATAAAATCTCCTTCTCAGGTATGATTACTGTTACAGGTACTTTTGATGAATAAATTGTGCCCATAAACTTGAGGAACAACTTGTAATGGGAAACAAAAGAAGTCAACTTAATAGTCACCACAGTAACTGACTGAGCTGATTTTGTCTTTTGGGTGTTAAGTGCTCATGACAGATTTGAAATTCTGATGAACTCTTTCCATTGGAAAGATATCATAGAAAATCAAAATTCAAAACAAAGAAAAGTAAGAACTAGAATCTAATGAACTTAATTTAGAACAAAGTCTTTTATTGTAATGTACAGTTTATTCTAAACAAAATTATTTGGTTAATTGTGGTCAGGAAGAGGATACAAATCACTATACTAATTATTTAATAATAGCATAAAACAATAATAAAGGAATTGTTTTTCCATCATTATAAATATTTGCCTAGCAAATTCTATCACAACCTGTGAAAGAACAAGGAGATACAAAAGTCCTCAAAATTAAAAAATGAGAGATAGAAATCTGAAATGTCTTTCAGAGTAACTGCCCAAAATTGATTTCATTATCCTTCCTCATGAAATGTATTCAGGTTTATGAAGGCTGTAACTGCATTCTCCTTAAAGATCTGCCCGTCAGTGGTGTAAATAACAAGGACATAGACAAAAAAGTTTGTAATTCTTCTAGGAATTATGATTCTAATGAATTAATGATCCATTGATTAACTAATTAGGCTAGAAATGAGTGGGCTGAATTGGGTGTGGTTTTGAGTAGGAATAACAAATTTTGTTCCCACAAGCACACATGGAAAATATACTGAAATTTAAAATGGGTCATATTTGGCCCAGAGTACCTGTTTCGACCACATTTCTTTCCAACCTCTGTTTAGGCAGTATCCCAAAATTGTCCAAAAAGTTTAGAATATGCAGTAAATAACAACCATGAAGTTCTGAAACTGTTGTCACATTTCCCTGTTATGTGTTATGCTTTTCTGATAATAGGAGTTGATAGGATCTCATGTATTTCTCAGTTGCTGAATGGCATTAATTTATACTATTTTTTTCTAGTGGGTCTGTGTATAGTGGCTCACTAGACAGACAAAGAATTATTTATGGACTATAAAATGTGAAGCTGACACAGAAGTCAAATTGTTCCATTAAGCTTCTGCTCTTGAGGACCTAGCTCCTCATATACTTAGTAAAGGGGAAGAACAAGACAATTATTTCACTAAAATTTGAATCAAAATCAGATTAACTTTAATGCATTTTCTTTTATTTCATTTTTTTAGGAATAACCCATGTGTGTGTCTCAAAAAGTGAGTTGGGAAAATTTTTGTCTGAAAAATGCTGATTTTTCCAAAGTAAATTTTTTCTCCACAGGAATGTATTACTTTTATTGAAAAATGTATTAGGAACTCTGTCTTACAAGCAGAACAAAAATTTCTGGTCAAAATAGAGAAAATACTAACCAACCTTAGAAAACCAAACAGCATGAATAGGGCAGTGACCACTCAGTAGGAAACATGAGACTTTAATTCAAATTTCTTCTCTGTCTAGTGCAGATCTGGGACTTGAACCTTTGCCTTCTACTTTGCAGCTTTGTGCCTTTACTGCAGTTTTAAAAGCCATTCTGGAGGTTTGTCTCTGTCTCATGTTGAAAAAAAGAGAAAAAAAAAAGACACTGTAAATAGCCCATAATTCATTAGTGAGGTCCAACAGTCAAGGTGCAGAATGTTCTTTGGATGTGTATTACTGTGAAATAACTTTGCTCTCTGATTCATACATGGGCCCTATCCTCTGAGCAGCCATACAACACATCTTAGTTCATTCTTGGGATCTCCTTTAGAGAAAACTAAGGGAAGTCTTTCAAGTAAATCAGGGTGCAGCTCTCAGAATCTGTTCTCTACAGGCAGTGTGGATGAGGTTAAACTAACTCTTTGAATTCCTTTTGGCAACTACATCATCAGCTCCTCCTATTCCAGCATTTTTTCAGATACCCACCATCTATTCCTAAGCACAATGCCCAAAGACATGCAACATGCTTTTGGAAGCATGCTGTAAAACACCATTCTGTTCACTCTCCATATTATGCTCATGCTCTTTGAATGATAACAACAACAATAATAATAATAACAAAAATAACAATAAAAATATATATCTTTTAGGGACATGGAGGCACCATATATCACTCATAAAGAGATCGAGGGCTAAGTGCTATGCAATACTGACTGAACCAGTCCCACTGTAGGGTGGACTGGCCTTGAGCCACGTGAGTGTGAACCGCCCTGTATCAGCTGAACAGGAGGACAAAAATCACTCCTCAGCAGAGTTTGAATACAGCCTTTTCTTTGCCTGATTCAGAACAGGGGCTCAAAATTAGTTCTCTTTCATCTCACTTGAATGCACTAACCACTGTACTACGAAACGGGTACCATCAGGTTCTCATGAAAGAAGGCTTATGGCTTTGGCTCTCATGCCATGAGTTCTGAGAGAGTCAAGACTTAAGACAAACCTCTCTTCACTATTTCATACTGGCTGCTGGCTGCCTCAGAAAGCATTCTCCAGCACAACTCTTAAGTATCTAGCTCTCTCCATGTGTCATATAAATGTAAAACCCAAGTATCACTGGGGATTGAAAAATAAAGGATTAAAAAAAAAAATTACATCAAAGTGTTGAGTCAAAGTTCCCACTGTAGAAGTTCTATTTACAGAATTTCCCTTTCATCCCTAGCTGTTGGTGGTTAGCCCTCAAAAGCCAAGGTTTTTAAATGCGCTTCTTGCTAACACTGTTTCATTGCCATCATAGGTGGGCAGAGACGACATCCTGAAACAGAACTCCCAGCTGATGCTACAAGAATTTTTTTCAGCCACATTAATCACTCTGCTGAAGTTTGGCTTGTGATACCTTGCATACAGCAAAATAAATAAACTCCCACATCAATAACTCATTCAACCACATGGAATTCTACTTACCACTTGACTGAACATACTATTGATTTTAAACTAACAGCTATCCAGCTTTTTCATCAATCCAACAGTACCGGTTGCTTCTACTCTTTTCTCTCTTCTTCTGGTCCTATTTCTTTTTTTCTTTTTCTCCAGCTCCCAAACTTTTCCTTTTCCCTGATCCTTTCTGCCCAGCTTTCACTGATAAAGTCAGAAGTGGATGCTTTTCATTGATAAGTTGTTTTAGCCGGCATATGATTTACAAGTCAGAAATCCCACATATGAGACAATAGGGCTTTCTTATGGCATTCATGGTCACTTAGCTGCAGTACAACATAAAACATTTTCTCCAATTCAAATTTATATCACCAATAATATTTTGTTGGAAACAAAGAATCATTGGAAGACACAATCCAAAATAATGTTTCTTAACAGCAAAATTTGTAGTTTAAGGAACTGAGTCCAGGAAAGCACAGGAGTTTCCACTATTTAGGTCACTTAAACTAGACTGACCAGCACACTGTGGAGTATACAGTAAGGAATAGCCTTGTGGTGGTGGAGAAATGGGGCAGATAACTGGAAGACTTTCCTATTTCCAATTTCTTTTTTGTGTATGTTTTCAGCCAAGGTAGAATTCATATAAAGCCAAATGAGTGACTGGCCAATTGTGTTAGAAAAAGAACAAGGAGGGAAACTTGATGTTTCAAGAGGCCTTGCAGAAAAGAGAGATTAGAAAATAAATGCAGACCTTGAGGCTAAAATCTTATTTTGCAAAGAAAAGCCCTGTAAGTATTTCTTTTTCAACTTGTTATCGAAGAAGCTTTATACAGTAAATATCATTGTGTTTGGAGAGCTCAGCATCTGTTATTCTTTCATATTGATTAAAATACTTTAAATATCAGGACTCATGTGACCAAGACAGTATTAGCTTGAAATAAACTGTTGCTCTCTTGCTATTAGCTGAAGCCATTGCAGTATTTAAAAAATAAGAAAGAAACTGATACTATTCCTGCAGGGTGAACAAATGGCAAATGGAAATCTGCAAACGGATTTTGTCAGGAGCATAAAATATGCAGTCCTTTAAGTTTTTCTTTTAATATAATCTGTAAAGATATAATGTTAAAATCATAATATATTTAAGACATAGGAAGCTTTTTTACTATCTTTTAGTTGTCAACTTTTAACATTACAAGAAATGCATTTCCTTTTAGTTGTTCTATATTATAGTAGTTCTATATTTAACTTTTCCCCATCTAACAGTTTAAAACAGAAATCTGGTTTGTACAGTAGATCTATTCCAATCCTATGATATCTTTGGTCTTTATGTTTTTTTCAGTAGGGGATACTTTTGCACTTACTGGATAGATTTAGGAAAGCAGTAAAGTATCTGAGATTAAACTAAAGCAGCCAAGTTGATCTGCCACAGAGGCTGAATAGAATGATGCCTGTAAATCCTACAATGGGCATCTCTTATTCTAATAACTGTACTTCCACAATGAAGTATTATCCCTTAGTGTTTTTTAAGCAGCATCTGTGTGAATGTATTTCACTGTGAAATCCTTTGGACTACTTCAACTCTAGAACATATTGGTGAGTGGGTGGCCAGTTGCACCTGCTATTTGAATCGCTGTGCAAAACAAGGTGGTGTACTCCTCCTGTGCCTCAGGGCCAGAGCTGAACTCAAACTTCGGAAAGAGCCAGAAGCCACAGGATGGGGTTACTAAGGCAGTGCTCTGAATAGACACATCGTTTCAGCAATCTTCTCTGCATCCTTCCTAATGACTGGTACCCATTGCTGGATGGCTTTTGCCTGTTGGGTGAAAGGGGGTTGTGGCTGTCCTGAAACACAGCAGGTGTTTCTGGCAGGCATGCATTGCAAAAGGCCTGTTCTCATGGTCTTAATCATTCTTTTAGAAGACTAAGGGAGTAGTCAGTAGAGGAACATGGGTCATGATTTAAAATTTGAAAAGTTAGCAGACTGGTAGAAGTTGATTTAAGGCTGCATTGCCACAGCCTTTCTCTACCATGCAGGGGAGAGAAGCCTATGACATTGGATATGAAAAAGAGAGCAAGGGAGACTGACATGCTAATCCCTCTTGCAAGCAAAAGGGTAGAAAAGTGTCTAGAGAAGTGCAGGGAATGATCGAATCTTTGACCAGGAACAAAGGGGAATAAACTGTTTTGTGAAAGGAAATAAAACAGATCAAAAAGGGGAGCGAGTGGTCATGGCTGAGTCATTGTCTGTTTACTAGTTTACTCCTGGGTTTTTACAGCTCTGAGTCAGAAACCCTAGAGAAATGTAAGAAATAAGGTTTTACACAACTTGTCCATCCTCTGTTGATATGCTTCTGTGAACTGCTGAATGCAGTAATGACAATCAAGTCCTCAAAATTTTGACTTTGCCAAACAATAAACACACAACTGAAAGAAATTGGTGAGCCAATTTTCCTTTCACTTTGAAACAGATTTCAAAGAAGCTGGTTTAGCTTTATAGGCAGAATCTACAAACAGAATTTGAGATTTCTTATTTTAAAAATTGCTGTGTAACACTTGGTATTAGGCGCAGTTAAGCTACATCTGACTCAATGAGCTGAAGACTGGGAACAGGACAGCTTACAAGTATAACGAATGTCTAGGTTTTAGAAACCACTGATCAAAAATCCCAGTTTAATTATGTATCTCATTATTTCTCTCTTTGACTGTTGTATCTTTCAGTACATTTTGAATAAAAGTGTTGAAATAAACTGTTTCACTAAAGGGTGATTTGAGTGCCCAAATATGGTACCAGATGCCCTAGGATATTTGAGACATGCCTGGTCTTGGCAGATGTAACACAGGAACTGCAGGAAATCCATGCCCTTCTAGAGCTGCAGCTGGAAGCCTGGAAGGATGACTGAAGGTGCCTAGCCTGTCTCTAGCCACATACTTTTAGGCAACTGATTCCCATGTCAGCTCTGGCTTACTGTCATTACAAAAGTTTCTGGGTTAGAATTTTTTCTGGGGCCTGAAGTTTACCTGCGGTGATGCTTGTGAAATGACAAAGCCTATATTTGTGAAGATTTGGATCATAAGGGACTTTAACTTGAACAGGTTTCTATGGCTTAACTAAGGCAGAATTTGGCAGTAGTGTTTTCAGCCCATCACTTTTCTTTTTCAACTCTCTACAGCTAATTTTAAGTTGTTTGTTGAAGTGCTTTTGTGAACAAAGGAGATGGGGCCAAGCTGTGGCAAAAAATGCAGGTAAGCAGGCTTCTTCTATTGTGTCTTACTTCTCATGGTTGATTGTTTCCTGTTACCATTCAGTGCTGTCATGGTTTAACCCTGGTAGGCAGCTAAGCACCACACAACTGNAAAACCAAAAAACAAAGAAAAACAAAGCCAAGAAAAACAAAGCCAAGAAAATCAAGTTAAAAAACCCAACAATTTTTCACCACCAGCCGACTGATGCCCAGCCAGTCACCAAGCAACGGCAGCCCCTGCAAAACTCTCCCCACATCCCAGTTTTTATTGCTGAGCATGGTGCCATATGGTATGGGATATCCCTTTGGTCAGTTGGGGTCAGCTGTCCCAGTTGTGTCCCCTCCCAGCTTCTTGTGCACCCCCAGCCTAATCACTGGTGGGGTGGGGTGAGAAGCAGAAAAGGCCTTGATGCTGTGTAAGCACTGCTCAGCAATAACTAAAACATGGTGTCTTATGAACACTGTTTTCATCACAAATCCAAAACATAGCCCCATACAAGCTACTATGAAAAAAATTAACTCTATCCCATCCAAAACCAATACAAGCACATCCACTGCAAACCTGCATTCACTTACTGTTGTTAATATTACTTATGCTGCCTCTGATTTTGAGAAGTAAAATGGTTTCCACGCAAAAATAAGTTATCCTCTGCCTTCTCCTTATTTTCACTACTCCAATTTTTTTCCTTATTTTCTCACTGTTATTTCTAGAATTTTTAAATTTATTTAAAAGTGGGGATTTTTTCCTTTCTCTTAAACATATCAAGATTATTCATATTCCTTGTTAGCTTACTTTGGTCTCTGTTTCCCTGGCTTGATTACACCACAGTGAATTTTAACTGCCATTTCTTCCATTATTTCAGTTTCAATAGTACATTTCCTAAGTGTTATAAAATCTTAGTCAAAATTCCACTGAGCATTTCACATTCCCTCAAAGTCAGACTTTCTGACATCAAAACTGGTGTGTTTCTTACTCTGCTAAGAAGCCTCATAAGTACACCAAATCTAAAGATTTTTTGTCTTCTAGATACTGCATGTTCTCAATATCAGCCCTATTTATACCCACCTCAAGTTGCTGCATTATATAGAACTGCCTCTAACCATGTAGGCTATTTAGCAAAAAACCAAAACCAAAAGAACCAAAACAAAAAAACCCCACTTCTCTTTCCCTACCACTTCCCTCCCAACAATTTATAGTTCCTTGAAAAAAAAAAAATTCCTCCTAGGTTTTTGCTTAGTTTCTATCAAAATCAGTATCAAGATAATTACTTTTCCCTTGATAAAGATTAAAGCCAACCTCTAACAGGCCATGCTGAGTGCACTGCCATATCTGCTCTAACTGCCCAAGAGATCTGTAGCTACATCAGTGAATTACCTGACTGCCTTTATTATCCAAATTTCTATCAAAACGTTCTCTACTGTCATTCCAAGTGTTTATGCCATTTTTCTCAGCAGATTCTATTTCATTTCTCAGTAATGTTGCTGTTCTTGCCTCCTGTTTTTTCCCTATCTGTGCCTTATATCCTGACACTTTAAATCATCATGCTCTGTATTGATTCAGTAAAGTGCACTGCTCCACTCATTTCATATTGTACTTATAAGTGAAAATCAACAAAAATGTTTGTGGGGAGTGAGGAGGACTGACCAATATGTCATTCTCGATTCACAAGTTTTACACAGATTAATTGGTGACCACTCAAGAATATGAGTAACGATTGCTGGTTTCACAACTGTCCGTAGGTGCCTGACTGAATAGGATTTTGGTGCCTGAGTCCCTAGTGAAATCAATGGAAATTAGAACTGTGGTCCCTAAATAGCTTTGTATTCCTGTCACCTGTAATAACTACCAATAGGACAGATATAGCTTGCTCAGTGATGTTTAAATATGTGTGAAGAAAACATAGCAGCTTATAAATTTACAATGAGTTATGAAATGAGAAAGATTGTTAAGAGCCTGATCCTTCAAATTCTTATGCTTGTTCTGGTCTGTAATAATAGGTAAGTAAACAATTTAATTGATTTTGATCACATTCTGATTCTTTCTTACTGTGTTTTCGACTCTTCATGTAGAGGACGTCTTTCCAGGAAGATCTTTGCCAGTGGCTGCACCATAGTGATGAACCAGAAGTCCCGTCACCACAAGACCCAGAAGTCCTGCAATCTGCAGTTCCTATGAGGAAATGCAGAGCTTCACTGGGTGCAAGGATTAACATGATACTGACCTGAAAGAAAATGTTCTGTGTACATTCCCTAAAAGAAAAAAGAAAAAAAATAAAAGGGTGGCAATCTGACATTTACCCATGAAAAATGTCAATATCAAGGAAAACACACATTCCACATTCAGCAGATTTTGATGGAAATTTAGCAACAAGCTCTACTCAAAATTACAATATACTATAATGTCCTTAAAAGGAAAGAGTAAAAATTCTAACTAGATAGTTCTTTCAAAAGCAAATAAAAGCAGTAATTATATATGTATAGAACCAGAGCAATGCTTTACTATGTCAAGTGATAAAATGGATTGTTGTCTAAATAGTTTTGGTTTTCTCATCCAACTTTAACTTTATGTCTATTTTTAATCTGTCAAATTAATGTGCAAGAATTGTGTCATCCCCCACCATTTTTCACTCAGTATTGATGACATACTGCCAGTTTGTTTGTTTATTTTGCTCAGGATAAGAAGTAATTGTAGTTTGTAGTTTGGGGCTTTTTTTTAATTATTATTTTTAAGTATCTATTATAGTTGCATTTGGTTTTGTTCAATATAGTGCTGCATATGATTTCATGTCTTGAACATCTGCAGGATATTTGACCTGGGGGAATAAAACAACAACCATAAGATGTATGCTCCTGATGCAACAACATAGATATATTACTGACTATTAAATGTAAGCATTTATCCCCGTAGTTACTGCTGCATGGCATCTTACTTTCCACAGCTATTTATAATTCTATGTAGAAGGTTTCTCTCTCTCAAAAAAAAGTGGTACCTCTTTATAACTCTTGACTTTTTAAGTGGACAACACTATACTACCCTATTCTGAGGTATGGCAGATACTTTCTTAGCAGAAAATATTTTCTAATCCGTTCTTATCCAACTTCATCAACAAAAAAGATATTTTAGGTTGAATATTCCATTTGTTTGTGTCATGCACAGTCATTAATACCTGTGAAAAGTGAGTTTAAAAAGATGTACAAGGGTAATAGGTTGCACAGAGAGGTTGTAGATGCCCCATCCCTGAAAACATTCAAGGTCAGGTTGGACAGGGCTCTGAGCAACCTGATCTAGTTGAAGATGTCCCTGCTCATTGCAGGGGGGTTGGACTAGATGACCTTTAAAGGTCCCTTCCAACCCAAACCATTCTATGATTCTATGAATATTCTACACCTAGACAGAGAACATGTTAGCAGCTACATCAACTGCAAGGCAATAGGAGGCCCAAAGGATTACTTCTCTGTTGTGCTCTGTTCCTACAAAACTCACATGATTATATAGTAAGGCAGCTCCAACTCCAGTAAATGATCCAAGTGGTTGGTTAGTTAGTAGGGCAATATCAGGAAAGCAAATCATCTTTCAGAAGTAGCTTCCTCCCTGTGCCAGTGGTAGGGCTAAAGTGTGGACTGAGCTTATGTTTTCTCCCTCAGGATCTGCTGACAGCTATTTCAACCTTTGCAGGAGTTAAAACAGTAAGTACAATCTCAGTTACATTACGCACTGCTTCAAGAATTTTGTAGCAATGGAGCATCTTTGTGCGCTGGCTTCCTGCCTCCAAAAAAACAGTGGCCCACTTTTTAAGTGGTCCTGAGTCTAATACTCTCTTCTGAAGTATGATAGATATTTCCTTAGCAGAAAATATTTTATGTTGGTCTAATAATTCTGCAGTAGTCCCTAAAACTTCATTTCAGTTCATTTAGTTCATTTTTGTTTGAGACTTGTGGCTGAAGTACATAGGCTATAGCAGCTTAATAAGTTACATTCACTGGCTGATCCTCAGTTAATGTATGTGCACTCTTAACCCAGCCCACTGCGAGACAACACAATTTCTTGTAAACTTCAAAGGAAAAAGTTGTGAGTAATCTGCATTACTCAGCAACTGAGCCAGGCCAGGAAAAAGTGGTTGGGGTGTACCTTAGCCTGTTATGTCTTCTTTACTCAATCGCGTGTGTCTGAGCCTTCTGTCAGTCCCTGGAAATGCCAAATACCCATCTAAAGTTCATGATCGTGATCATGAAAAATGTATCAGATATGTGTCAACTTTTCTAAGAAAATGATGCCCGCAAAATATACAGTTAAGTCGTCTGTATTTCTTTCTCTCTCCTATTAATTCCATGTTTCCCCATTTATTTCCTGGAACAGTGCTGTCTTCCTCATTGATCTAAGAGTTATACAAAATCTAGAACATGAACAGTTAACTCATTTCCTTAATATATTCCCTTCTCTTTTTTATCATCTCTCCTTACGGTCACTGGTCTTTATGTCAGCTCGTTTCTCTTATGGTATGCCTTTAATACACTTACCCTGCCACTTACAT
>WAAD01036960.1:160259-173014 GCA_013389945.1 Fregata magnificens | reverse complement strand
CTGGCAGTCTTTTCCACATTCAAAGGGCTGAGGTAGAAGTTTGTTTTCCAGGTGGGACCTAAGAGTCATTGTGAACTGCAACTGAAGCTATTAAAAAAAAAAAAAAAATTTTGAAACATGATCCCCTGCTGAAATAGAGAAGAGAAGGTCCTTTGATTGATTTGAAGTGCATATACTATATGAAATGTTTTCTCATCCTGTTCAGGCTGGAGGGTGTCCTAGGAGAGCACTGTTCCCTCTGAGTCTGGCCCGTACCTGGCAGTGTGAGGAGGGTCCTGAAGTGAGGTTTGTGAAGCTAGGCTTTGCTCAAAGTCCTTAAAAACTTTGTGTTGTTGACCAGCATGCGTGCTTTTGAATGTCTTGTTCATCTGCGTAGATAAAGTGTCGTTTTAGCTTTTGATGTCTTTGTGCTGAACTCCAGGATAACAGCCCGTGATCTGCCTAGAAACCACCTGACAGACAGGCCTGCTGACCTGCTAATGTTCAAAATTAAGAGATAGGTACAGCTGTTAAATGCTGAAGGGAAGCCATTCTTAGAAAGTAGTCTGAAGCCTTTCTGAGCTCCTCAGCCTCCAGACCTGCCACTGATACTGGCACTATTGATCAGCTGTCTGTCAGGGGTGATAGTACACTAATGTCTGGTGTTCATTGAGTATACATCCTGGCAATAACCAGTGTTACATTTACTGAGCAGGAACAGAGAATGTGACACATTCGTGGCTTTTTGCAAAAGTAACTTCTTCAAAGCTCAAATGTTTCTGGTGGGGGAACCTTCTTTCTTTGACAGCCTTGTCCAGCCAAGGGCTGCATTAGCATCAAATTGCAAGGCTGAGGACAGCACCTAACTAGTACAGACTGGCGCTTTGTGGAGTACTGCTTGCTCTGACAAAGCCTACACAATCTCTGGTTGCTGCAAGTTTCTCTCTGCTAATAACAAGTCGGATAGGGGTTGTGTTGCAGAGCTGAGAAGCATTTGGTCTGCAGGCTGCATGTTGGCCAGCTCTGTCATATGTGACCTTCTGCCCTTCGCAGCTGATGCCGTGATGTGAAGTCAAGAAGGTGGGCAATCATCTCCTCCTCTCTCCAGCCTGTTTGGATAAGCATTGCGGAGTCAAGCAAGCTGTCTTGACTCTGCTTGACCTCTACAAACATCTGTTATGAGAACTGCTGTGTACTAATGCAGACCCAAAGAAATGTTCAGGGGGACTTAATGAGAGGGAGTTGCTGTGGGCAGATGGACAGGATGGCGTACAGACCCTGGTTAAACATTGACAGGTTGTGGGATGGGATGAGGCACAGTGTTCTGCATCTTTGCGAGACACATTACTCTGCATATTTTGATATTGTGGCACAATTCTGTACACCCTCATCGTGGAAGGGAAGAAAGGCTGGTAACTGGCACTTGGTCACATTCACATTTCCATGAAAATGGGATGGTCTGTTCTGGTCCCTATTTCCTATCTTGGATATTGCTGTGTCTTGGCTTCCATCCCCAAAACGCCTTCCTCTTCAAATTAATATAAACTAATTTATAAGGGGTTTTGTTTACTCCTAATGCTTAGTATCATGTCTTCCCTGTCAACATGATGCAAGCTCAACTGTGGAAACACTGTTCCGCTTAGTTTCTATTTGATCTCCAACTTGGCTTGTCACTATCCTTCTGCACTCACAAAAAAGGCTCTCTTTGTTAGCTGCTGAGTAGTGGGTTAGTTTCACATAAAGTCAATTCCCAGCATTGCAGGGATGCATGGTGTGATGAGGCCTGAAATTCGTTATTTCTGGGACATTTGTACTTGGTAGGTAGTTATCCTGGCTGATGGGGTTGGTATTTGATGTGTTAACTTACAACTAGACAATTTTTCCCAGTCTGGTGGTGGTGGTGCATTGTTGTGATGATTGGTGTTGGTTTGTTTTCTTGAAGTTTTTTGTTAGGAAGGTTTCCTAACATATAATTCTCATTACAGGGGTAGATATTAAAGGGAGAGAGAGGTGAAGGGACACTTGCACAGTGAGGATGCTGCAGAGGAAAAGAATTAAAATACTCTTTGAAATAGGAATTGGGGAGCCTGTAATTATATGTAGACCTATCTTTTCTTCAGCACTGAAGCCTTACTACATGCTCTCCGTGTGATTTATAGGTCTGTGTTTTGTGGTATTAGCCAAACTCTTGCAAAATCCTTAGTATTTTTGTTAAAATGAAATGTACTGAGCATGATGCAGGGCAGTTGTATCGTGAATTCTGTTGGTACATGAAACCCTCCTGAGCCTCTCTCTCTAGCATACAGCAAGCACTGGCTGGCATATGATGGCAAACTGACAGATGACAGTGTTGGATCGCACGCTGCTCCTGTACACTGATGCAAGCAGTTTCTACTCTTAGCACAAAAATGGAAGTAGAGTAAAAGTGCTCTTGCCTACATGGCACCAGTACAACTTTTCCTAAGAAAAAGCACCTGCCAAAGTGCAGCAGCTTCAGAGGAGCTTTGACACAAACTCCTGAGACTTTGGCTCACTTTCTGAAAGCGGCAGCTGGAATGCAGTATTTCAGTTTCCCAGTTCTCAGCCCACGTGAAAAATGGAAGCTCTTTCCAGAGAAGTTGGGCTGATGGTTCTTAGATCTTGTTCTGAAGCATTGTGGCCAGGCTGGTTCCTTGCAGATGTTTGCCAGGCTGTGGGACCTCGGGCTGGTAGGTCTAGTTGTGATGATGACAGACAACCTAAGGATTTTGCTTAGCCACATCCTACAGTGATGCTGTTGGCTTTTTAGCTGAGATGCCAAATCTGCGCTGGTCCTGGAGGTGTAAAATTCCCAGGAACTTTGAAGATACAGAAGATGTACTTCTATACAGCTTTTTTTGAACATTAGAAGAGAAAAACAGAAAAGAAAAAAGTAGATTATCTACCGGATACTTAATTTTTAAAAAATGAACTCTAATTTTAGTCAGCAGACAGTATGAGTGCTCAGCATGCTTATAAAATCTGCATTCTTTATTTTTGGAAAATATTGACTATCTTGTCCCAGGAAAGTTGTGCTGTGTGTTAAGATCTCTTTGTTTTGTCGGATGCATCCCTAAAATGGGGAAAAACCTAAAAATAGAAAACCAAGAATAACTAAGAAGCAAAAAGAAAGGTTATATCTGTAGGGCTTAGAAATACTACATTAATATAACATTAGGTCTCTAGTGCAGATACACAAACTCATCTTTCTAGAAGGAAAAAGCTTCTAAAATGAAAATGTCATCCCTATGTATATTCATTGTAGTGTAGCCCAGGGGTTACACAGCTATATGTTCTGTAAATGCTTACAGTACATGAGAGTCGTAATGGCACAGAACTATGGGTTCTGAAATAGAACTATTTCAGACAGTGCTGCTTTTAGTTATACAGCCTGTTTTGATGTGCTGCGGTGTCATCTGTAGCAGTAGTCTAAAGATTACTTCCCTGAATACTTCAGTTCATTGGGGTTCTGTCCTGTCCCCTCCCTGTCCCATATCAGGCCTTTGGTGCAGAGGGACAGGAGCATTTTTATTACCACCCCAGGCCAGGCTGANTAATGGCACAGAACTATGGGTTCTGAAATAGAACTATTTCAGACAGTGCTGCTTTTAGTTATACAGCCTGTTTTGATGTGCTGCGGTGTCATCTGTAGCAGTAGTCTAAAGATTACTTCCCTGAATACTTCAGTTCATTGGGGTTCTGTCCTGTCCCCTCCCTGTCCCATATCAGGCCTTTGGTGCAGAGGGACAGGAGCATTTTTATTACCACCCCAGGCCAGGCTGAAACTCCAGCAGTGATCCAGCACAGGCTCCCGAACAGCTGTTGTGAGGGATGGAGCTGCTGTAGCTGGAGGATGACCTGTCAGGACACGGGAGCGTGTTCTGGCTGGCACTGTCTTGGCAGGCATACTGTTTCTTCTTCTCCACTTCTTTGTACAAGCTCTGACTACGGTTGTTCTGTCAGTCATGTTTGGACATCTGTTCTTGAGTGAAGAAAGGTGTTTAAAAAGGGATGCTGAACTCTATGAAGAATTCAACCTGCACAGTCACCTCTTGGGATTCTTCCATAACTCCCAAGAGCTTGTTATGTGTAGCTTGGTATTAATATCTACTCAGACACCAATTTCTGCTACTGATATAGCTGTGTACTCTCTCTGCCAGTAGGTAGTGTCAGGTCTGTAAAGAGTCAGACAAGATGATCAAAATGCCGGGGTGAGAGAGGAGAACAACACATGCCTTTAATTCTGCAAGCCTTCATTCAAGGAAAGGCCTCAGCCTACCAACTGGGCTGCAGGGCATATGTGGCCTCTCTGGAGTTACATCTTTCTTGCTGTGAAATTGAAGACTGAACTTGGTAAGAATAGAGGAGACGACCCCATCGCTAGTTTGATCTGTGGGGCAGAGGTTTAAGAGTGGAGCTGGCTAATGGCAGGACTGGGAGTGAGTCAGTCACGATGATGTGCCTGTTTTTTCCAGACACTTTAAGGCCTTGGCTGGAGTAGTTGTCTTTTGGCTTCTCCGCAGGTCAATTATCTGTTACTTTCCACAGACAGTCTGTGGAAATGTGTCTATGCTTTCCCATCACACTTGCACATGCCATGCATCTTCAGTGAAGTCTTGTGCCGTTTTGAATATAAGGTCCCTCTGAGGTTATTCTGTATCTGTCGCTCTAAAATTGACATCGTAGTGATGCAGCCACTTGCAGCTAGTAAATCTGTCAGTTCCAGCTCGAACCCTGTGTAGTCTCTCTGACTGTTATTCTTTCTGAGGTTTAAAGTGTAATCTCATGCAATGGATTGGTGTCCATTTTGTGGTATGAGACAGAAAGCAAGCATTTGCTTCACTGGTTTGATGCTGAGGATAGTGAGTTGGAGTGAATGAAATTGTAGGTGGAAATCTTCATTTTGAAGAGTACCTGCTAGGGAATCTGCTTGGCTTTTGGACACATCCATCACCGATTCACAGCATAGCAAGTTTTATCGCTTTGGGAAGCTTATTTGTGAAGAAATGCTCTCTTAAATACATGCAGAGTGTACTGGCTGCATCCCAACTGCTTTTAGTAGGTGAGTTGCAGAGTCATCTTAGTTGTGGACTGAAAAAAGTTTGTTATTTTCAGTAGTAAAGCTGAAGGTAGCACATAGTGCTTTTGTTGAGAAGAGCATTGGCTCTCTAAAGATGGGTAAGACCTTATTTCCTGTACAGAAGGGAAAAGGGAGAGTATTATTTGTTATGTCTCAAAAAGCTATTCCAGCTGTACTGGCAAGCTGTCTAGGGGAGATGCAGCCTCTGCCCGTGAACAAGTTATTTTGCTAGAACATATTTAAATTCTTCCTGAGCTTAGTAAGTTCTACTGCATAGCTGTGGCTTTATTACAGCTGTTGACAAGTTGTCTATCTGGAGTTAGTGGAGAAAATATGTCAACAAAGCTGTAGTGTAGGTCAGGCTATTAAATAACTAGCCACCAAGTAACTCCTGTAACCCAGCACCATCTGCCTGCCACAGCACATTGTTTAGACTCTGTGTGCTGTGCTGAAGCAGGTAGTGCTAACCTCATCAACAGTCTGCACTCTCTTTCCTCATGTGCTTCCCAAAGTTTGCTTCTAGAATAGACTGTGTTAGAGCTCTTCGGTCAAGATTCTGTTTCTTTCAGTGTCCCGGCCCATCAGACATGAATCGTTCCTCCTTGGGCGTGGTACAGTGTCTTCCCTCATGCTTGTCTGACAGTGTTTTTCTCAGTTTCTTTTCAGTGTCCTTCCTGAACTGATATCCATTAATATGAGCAGCTGACCTTTTGGGCTCTGCAGCGTTCAGTCTAATAAATCCTGTAGACAGTCTCTTTTCCTAAGCCAAGCACAGCAGCGGTATTCTAATGACCACTGTTTCTCTCTGTCTTCTGTGTTTTACTGACTGCATGGGAATGTAGGTTAGTGATTTAGTATACCCATATTCAAATAAACTGTTTAGTTAGGTTACGTCTTGTTTCACGTTTTTGTATGTGGCCCCAGGTGAAAACAAATCTTGGTTCCTATCTTAATGTCAGAGATCCTGTGAATTTGGGGCGTGGTGTGGTGTCTCTTTGTTCACTANTGGCCTCTCCTACTTCTCGCTTTCAAACAGATCTCTTACACTTGGCCAGTAGGTCTTTTTTCCTGGTGGACCAAGTATCTTTAGCATCCTTAAATGTGAGTATTTTTGTGTCTGCATCAGTTCGTCATTTCACTCCTATGAACAGTTTTCTAAGGTAACTCGAGATTTTTCATGTTTCTGTGTGCACCTCTGTGATGGTATTCTCAGACTTAAGGTACTGCGGCCTTCTTTTTTCCCCTCAAAGTGAGAAAGTACTGCAGTCCTTGCAGAAGAGCACACTGGCAGTATATTGCAGTACTTAAAAGGACTTGTTGGTCAGACCCACGTTTGTAAAATCAGAAGAGATTAATTTATCCTTGCCTAAGCTCTTCTGTTAGTATTGCTTCAATCATGTCCCCAGAGAGTGAACTGTGTTGGTTTGACCCCTTGGCTGATGTACCAGCCTTACAGCAGACTAATGATAGGACAAGAGAAGCAGATGAGACTTCCCATGTTTTGAGCCAAGCTAGTTCTAAGAAAGCAACTTCTTAGAGCATGTCAGAGCATGCAGGTCTAATATCTGTTAGAGATGAGGAGGTAAGGGGATTCAAATCCACTCTTGCTCAGCCTCCCAGTTCTGCTGAATTGCTAGCTGAGTTCCTAACTGAAATTATCATTGTTGTCTTGCTCTGCAGTGGTGTGAGATGCTCTTTAAGGTCACTGTACCTTTAAAAAAAAAATATTTCATATATATGTCACTGAGAGAGGTACCAGAGTCCAGTAAACCCAGTCTGATCCTCAAAGTGTTCTTTATATTGAGAGACTGTGAAGCAAACAAAATGCACAGGAACCATAGTGGTGATGCTCATTTGTTCAGAAAATGTGTGAATTCTGTATAAGTAGAGCAGTTCCATAAGTCAGATCCTAATGTTTGTGGCCATGGTTAGGAATCTCTGAGTATAAAGGCTTTTGCCTGCAGTGGTTAATGCAGTAGAGGAGTGTACTTACTATTTTAATACCCATGGGCCTTATCCTCATTGGTAGTGACTCAATTGTGGGGCTTAACTTTTAATCTGAAACTTGTTTTGTGGTCAGTTGTTGCAAGTAGCTTGAGGTGTAGTAAAAGACAAATTTCAAAATTTCTGAAGTCTGCAGAACCTGAACATCCGAGGAGCTGTCTGAGTAGACTGACCTGAGAAATGGGAGAGGGAAGGAGAGAGGTTTGCATTGCATGGGGTGCATGTTGTTAATTGAAAAGAAAAAACAAACAGGAGTGTTCCTGGCCAGAGATGGCATTTTAAAGCTTTTGTCTGGCAGGATCTTGTGACTGACGCTTCAAAACCAATATGCTCCTTTGTATGAAAGCATGATTTTCTTCCCAACCACGTGCATGTGATGCAAATAGAAAATACGTTGTCTCTGATGGCCGGAGCAGACCCTCCAGTTGGAACACCACATAGACATTCTGCAGGTACTGCTTTGTCAGTTGAGGCATGGAAGGGGGTGATCGCTGTGATGGAACAAAACGAGTGAAGGTTAACCCTTCCAGACTTGGCTTGTGTAGTTTGGAGTAGGGAGTCTCAGGTGTACAGAGAAATGTGCAATGCTCCTGTGTCCATACAGGGACCAGCTCTGTTGGCTTAGCCTCCTCTCTGCAGCAACACTTCTAGTCCCACACTTCCGTGGGACAGCTCTGTTCCAGTGGCAAAATAGATTTAGTGTAAGTACAGCCTGTGTCATTGAAATGCTGTAGTGTCTTTTTAGTTGTAGCATTGAGCCCTAATGGTTGCAAATGTGGATTTATTTTGAAAGCACAAGGCGCACAATACCTGAACCTTGGTTCTCATAGCATCTGGCTGTGGAATACATGTGAAATAAGAGAAAGCCGAGCACGATATCCCTTGAGACAAGCTGGAGGGCTGTGTGAACAGGATGGGGATAGGAATGTGTAACAGGGCTTTCACAGGATCCATGTGCTATGGAAGCAGCAGGAAAGGCTTTTTTTTCTAAGCTTAGGATTCTTAAACTTCAAAGAATCTTGCAGCAAAATTGTGTTGTAGTCCAGTGAAAGACTTAACTGTTCCTCTCTTCCCCTACCAACCTCTTTCAGGTTTGTGCGTCTGTCTAGATCTCTAATCTTAATTTTCCCTTATATAACAAAAAAATATTGTGAATAGCAGTCCTGAGAATAGTTATAGGAACAGCATGTTCACAGGCTTTGAAGGTGGAGGTCACCTAGCCCACTGGTGCATGTAAAAGGTGTGCTTCACATTGGGTTGTTGGCAGCTGAGAAGCCTAGGAGAAACTGCTGGCTAGTGATTCCATTTCTGTAAATGTGTATGTGTCAGAAGTTGGATTTAGATTCCAGTTTTGATCACTGTGCTAGGATTAAGGGGAATGGGTATGGTAAAGGAGCTAGAAGAAGTCCAACTCCTATTGAAAATGTGTTGTGACACATCCATACTGAGGTTTAACTGGCAGGAATTGCCACTTCAGGATGTTAATGCAAAGCCTGAAGATACAGTCTAAAATTCTGCAAAGCACTAGTAATTCCTCTGCTGCTCTGATGGAGTAAAAAGTCATACTGCTCCTAGTCTTCATCTGTTCCAGCAGAGCCAAACCCTTCGGTGGGTGTACTTTAGATAGCATATCACAAAGGCGCTTCTCTGTGAAAAGAATTTTTTGTACCTCTCGCAAAAATTAGGTTAAAGTGGTTGTGAAAATAACCAAGATGATCCGTGCTGTGCATGTAAGAATTATTATAAAGAGATTATCTGGTTATGGGAGAATGCTTCATTTGGATTATGTACATAGAATTTATAATCCATGCTTTCTGCAGAAAAAAGTTTCCTCCTGCTGCAGTGGGACATGTTAGATATCAGCTTTTACTAACTCTAAGGTTCTCTGTTTGCGGCATTGAATTCTTAAAGATTAATCTCTGAATTTGGGAGGAAAAATTCTTCAGGTAGAGACCAACCCAGCAAAAAAAGTTTGTCCCATGAGGTTAACTGGTAGCACACATTAAATCTAGAGGTGCTTCTGTATTGACTTTCAGAGGTGTGAAGTTTGCAGTGCTTGCTGCTTGATTTGTGGCCGTAGGCTGTGCTCGATTTCACAAATGGAGATGCATGAATTAAGTGCATACTTAACCTCTTTTCATTGACTGGGACCCTGGTGGTTGTTCAATCTGGGTATGAGATGGAGAAAGTATGTGTGTGTGTTGCCAAGACACTAACTCTCTTTTCAATTCTGATCTGGAAACTAGTAGTCCATGATATAAACTCCAGTAGTGCCGAAGTTTTTCCCTTGCTTGTCCAAATGATTAACCCTTGAAGCAAATATTTAGTACTATGTGCCTATATAGTGGTGCTGATTTGAGGAGCTGGTGGCTAATATCCTAGCTCCTGGTGGGAGAGGCACGAGGTGCTTTTACCGGCACAAGGGGTGTGTGTTTGATGGTGGCTTAGTTAATTTCCTCATCTGTTTTATGATTCTGTGATTCTGTGTTGTGGTAGGTTGACCCTGGCTGGATGCCAGGTGCCCATCAAAGCTGCTCTATCATTGCCCTCCTCAGCTGGACAGAGGAGCGAAAATATAATGAAAGGCTTGTGCATTGAGATAAGGACAGGGAGCGATCACTCACCAATTACCATCACGGGCAAAACAGTCTCAACTTGGGGAAATTAGTTTAATTTTATTACCGATCAAATCAGAGTAGGATAATGAGAAATAAAAACAAATCTTAAAACACTTTTCCCCCCCACCCCTCCCTTCTTCCCAGGCTCAGCTTCACTCCCAATTTTCTCTCCCTCCTCCCCTCCAATGGTGCAGGGGGATGGGGAATGGGGGTTGAGGTCCATTCATCAAACATTGTTGCTGCTGCTCCTTCCTCCTTGGGGGAGGACTCCTCACACTCCTCCCCTGCTCCAGTGTGGGGTGCCTCCCATGTGGGACAGTCCTTCATGAACTTCTCCAGTGGGGGTCCTTCCCACAGGCTACAGTTCTTCACAAACTGCTCCAGCGTGGGTCCCTTCCACGGGGTGCAGTCCTTCAGGAACAGACTGCTCCAGCGTGGGTCCCTTCCATGGGGTCACAAGTCCTGCCATCAAACCTGCTCCAGCGTGGGCTCCTCTCTCCATGGGTCCACAGGTCCTGCCAGGAGCCTGCTCCAGCGTGGGCTTCCCATGGGGTCACAGCCTCCTTTGGACACCCACCTGCTCTGGTGTGGGGTCCTCCATGGGCTGCAGGTGGATATCCGCTCCACCATGGACCTCCATGGGCTGCAGGGGGACAGCCTGCCTCACCATGGCCTTCACCAGGGGCTGCAGGGGAATCTCTGCTCGGGCGCCTGGAGCACCTCCTCCCCCTCCTTCTTCACTGACCTTGGTGTCTGCAGTTGTTTCTCTCACATATTCTCACTCCTCTCTCCAGCTGCAGTTCTGCAGTTTTTTTCCCCCCTTCTTAAATACGTTATCCCAGAGGTGCTATCACCGCTGCTGATGGGCTCAGCCTTGGCCAGTGGCAGGTCTGTTTTGGAGCTGGCTGGCAATGGTTCTATCAGACATGGGGGAAGCTTCTAGCAGCTTCTCACAGAACCCACCCCTGTAGCCCTCCCGCTACCAAAACCTGGCCATGCAAACCCACTACATGTGTTACGAGCAATAAATTTTATGCTTAGTAAGCTGTGGCAGTTTGACAGTGGTTCTGATGCTGAATGACCATTTGATAATTCTGTAAAAAGAAGAAAAAGTCAATGTTAAGTCTTCAGATTTCTCAACCTATAAGTCTGGCTGTGAGGTTATTCTAGTGTTGCAGATTTACTTGATCGCACAAGGTCCTGACAGCTCTTGCAAATCTTAATTGGTTTGAGGATCAAACACTTAATTTTTGGTTTCTGACTTGTCTTTTGTGGAAGATTAGTCAGAATTATAGGAATGTGTTGTGAGATTTTTTAAATAGATATATAGGAACTAAAAGCCAAGTCCTGATGTGTTTTTGTTGACTCCTCCTTTCCGGGCCAGTTGATTTTGGGTTTTTGAAAGATTTTCAAATGGCCACTGAAGTCTGGCTTGCTATATTAATAACTGGGAGAAAGCTAGATGCTTTTATCACAGGTGTCCTCCATTGGTATTGCAGTTGGTAGATATTGCAGAAGAACCTACCAGGAGACTTTGCATAAATTCAAAACTCATTAACATCAGAGGGAATTACTAGCAGTCGGTTGCAATGGTGATAACATTTTCATGTTGACACACAGAGAGCCAGGAGGCATGGCTAAAGCAGCCCCATTAAATAACGCTCCAAGCTTGACCTTCTGAAGTGTATTAGACCCTTGCTGAGACTTTATTCCCTTGATATTGCAAACTTGTTCTTTTGGTTTAGCAGGCTGAAGAACTCGCTCTTAATAGTCTGAAGCTGTATTTCAGGCTGTGATCTTAATTGATAAACATGACAAATCCTTCAATTTTTCAAGGTTGAAGTCAGTTCATCCTTTTTGTTATGCAAAGATAGAAGTGCTCTTCCTTGGACATTAGTAGGGCATGGGACTTAATTCTGTTGATTGCCAATGATGCTAAAAAAACCTCTCCACCTTAACTGGAAAATCATACCAAGTTTAACGGGGATCACTTCCAAACGAGTATTTTGGTAATTGCAGTAGTCCTCATTCTGCCTTTTTCTTTTGGAATAACTGCCACAATGTGTCTAAATAGTAGTGTTAGATGGACATATGCCTGCTCTTCAAAGACAGGGCTGCTTCCCTGGCAGATTGTAGTGCTACACATCCTGTATTGCGGTGAATAGTGAATGCCATTATGGATCTGTCACTGCCACCAGAATCCTCTCAAACTTCAAAATAGTGTTACGCATGTGGAAAAACCATCCTTTACTCAAACAGTCTGCCAACAGCAGTGTCAATTGCCATTTTGTATTGCTGGGTCAGATTTTTCAAAAGCTAGCTGTTGTCTTTCCCTGAGTTTCCCGGAAAGTTTTGCTGTATTTGTCAGCATGACCTTCAGTTAATACCTCAAGTGCCTGCCCACAGCCAAAGTGAATGCTGTCTGAACTCAAGTTTCACTCCGGATCAACTGGTGCAAGCAGTGCTCGGGTAGTGGGCATGTATAGCACTCTAAACCAGAGCTACTTGGTTAGTTTTCAGTAAGGTCCGGCAAATATGTGCTCCAGCCAAGTCCTCTGTATGTCTGTTACCGTTTCGAAGAGGGGATTGGGCCATGGTCACTTCAAGTGCTGGTGGGATGTACAGTCTCCTTCACAGGGCAAGAAGCACCTAACAGACATGGCTAAAAAGGGGTAAAAACTGTTTATGGTTAGGATTCAGATCAACCCTCTCCTAAATGGTGTCAACAGTTCAAGTTACAGAGTTCTTAAAAGCTAGAGTGACCAGATGGATGTCTTCTGAAGTGATTTTAAACCTATTTTTGTCTTGCAGAAACATTTTTTTAAAAACTGGAAATATAAAATCTTAAAAAGAAGAATTATTGCTCTATTTTACGAGTTTATTTAGCAGTTCTGTCTGAATTTGTCCTGTTTCTACCTGCTAGTATTTACGGGTGTCTCAGTAATTCCTCTACAGTAGGATGGAGAAAGGGATAATAAACCATTGGGGTTTATTAAAAATTGTTTTACTGCTTGCTGAAGTGTAGTAAGTCATTCTGTAAATCTGGCCTTCTTTCA
>WAAD01036960.1:141470-157060 GCA_013389945.1 Fregata magnificens | reverse complement strand
CCACTCCAAAAGCACATGTATAGGACTTGGGGTGTAGGCAGTGTATGTTTGATCTGTAGCCACCAGCTAAAACTGTCATACCTGCTCGTGTCATCTGCTATAACCCCTTTGCCTGCATTGCCATTTGCAGCTGGCAAATTGTTTCCACCTATGTGGCCTTGCCCTCAGGAAAGGTTCTTCCCTGGTTAAGGTAAAAATTGCACCCAAGCTCCATCCACTGTGATCTGCTGAAGGGAGGAGTTTTAGAAACAAAGCAAAATCTTTCTTCTCTCGTCCAAATNAAGCTTTTCCTCAGCTTTTACAGAATGCACTGATGTCTTAATGTGACACATCCTATTTTTAATGCAAATGGCTCCCTTCTGGAATCCTACTCTTGTCTAGAAAATAAGCAAGAGAAATAGCCTTCAGGACTTGGTATTTAGATTGGAGAAATTAAGCTGCGTTACAAGGTCCAGTGAACAGGAGTATGGACTGTCTCATGGTGGCTTTGTTGCAGGCTTGCCATCTGGCTAATTATCCAGCGGATGGGGGGAGGCGTATGTGGTGGTTCCTTTGCTACCTGCAGGTCTCTGACAAGTTTGGGTAAGCTGCAGTACTTCAGGACTTGCAAGGTAAAGCCTTCCTATAAACTTGTTTTGC
Organism: Fregata magnificens; assembly: GCA_013389945.1. NCBI lineage: Eukaryota > Metazoa > Chordata > Aves > Suliformes > Fregatidae > Fregata > Fregata magnificens. The sequence continues at coordinate 156,421 of WAAD01036960.1, read as the reverse complement.
TGTTTTGGTGTAGCAGGTACACACTTAACNCTATCTGTGAACTTCTCTACTAAAGAACTGTTGGAAAAGGGACAAACCTGGACAACTGGTGGTGGAGGGTTTTAGTTTGGTCCCAAAATGCGTAGAAGGTGGGTAAGAGTCACAGAAACCTCGTGATGAGCCAAAATCGGTAAAACTTTCTGGTCAGTGCAAGGGACTTTTTGCCCAAACTTCCAGGAAGGAGGCTCATGGTCCACTTGGGTGATGTGCCCCATTATTGTGAAAACTGTCATCTTGTTGACATACTGGGAAAGCCCTGCTGTAGCCCTCTTTAGCATCCTGGGCTTCTGTGGGCCCTTCTATCTCTCAAAAGAGCTATAAGTAAGAAACTAGGTAGTGACTTCTGCTTTCCAGAGGAAGAGGTGGCACACAGTAGCAACCTCAAATTTAAAGTCTTGTCTCTAGAATAAATGATTATTCTTTGTAAGGTTTAAATTTTCTATATAGGGTGTTGATTAAGAACGTGATAATTTTGTTGTGCTGTCCGAATGTATCTTCAAGTATTCTCATAAATCACCAGGTCTTGGTGTTAGAAAAATAGCTCTTGAACCAGATATTTGTACTTAAATGTCAGCTCTGTGTCAAGACAAAACCTCTGATTGGATGTGCACTCAGTTAATACTGATTGAAATTGCAGTGTCAGTTAAGTAGAATCTGGCGATAGTGCCCTTGTGTTGCTATAGGCAACCAATATGTTGTAAACTTACTGAATATTAGATTTGTATTTAATGTTTCTGTGGTCTTTCTGGTAGAAACAAGGTTTCTTCCCATAGATGAAGAGAGCTCTGACAGCCCTGTGAGTACACAGAAGCAATGCTAACAAGATCAGGGATTTAAATGTCTGTTCTCAATTGATTATTTTTTTAAATATCTGTCTGCTGTGGAACAGGTTTTCTGTTTAATTCTCTTTCCTTTGCTTCCTGGGTGGTCAGGGACAAACACATTGGAACCACACAAAGCTCGGCCTGTGTATCTAAGGTTAAAAAATGAATTTTGAGCTTACACTTCAGCAATGCCTGTGAGATTCTGGCAGGTCTCCCCGCGGAGGTACTGGCCACCTTTCTAAGAAACTGACAAGGCACGTGAGGGTGAAACAAGACTAAATGAATACACTCTTCACTCTTCACATCAGCTTTCCTTTGGAGCTCACCAGTTCATGGCTGTCCTGGAAGCAGTGGGAATTCTCCAGCGAAAACAACCCAAAGAAAAATTAATCCTATCCTGACAATGAAACAGTCTAGGGAATCTTATGGCTCCTGAGTTCTAGACACCTGTGTTCCACAGATTATCTCTAATGTGATCTTGTAGCATTGATTTTTGTCTTTAGACCCTCTGGTTGTTCTCCATGAAGTCAGATGGTAGTTAGCAGCCGTCATAGGCTAGAAACATACTTTTGCGATGAGTGTGACGTCCATGTCCCCTGTTCTCCCTGAATAGCCACCACTCCTCTTGTTCCTACAGACAGGATGTTACAAGCTGACTTAATACAGGACCTACAATTCTGAAATGGTTTCACTTTTAATGCAGACAAGAAGTATATGAATGTGCCTTTACCAGGAATAAAAAGTATCTGTAACAATTTTTGTCTCTTACAACTTAATGTTATTTGGCTATGTCTTTCAGCTAACTGGCATGGGATGTAACTATCTCTTTCATTGTGAGCTATGTATCATTTTCTTCTAATGGGTTTTTTAAGTCTCTTTCATGGAAGGAACCTCCTGTCCAGTATGGGATAGCATATTATGTAGGCAGTCCTTGGCTTCACAGTGGGGATGGCTATTAGAACCACGTGGGAAAATGAATGGGTATGCAGTACTGTTCTCCATTTCCAGGAACACCTGAGGGTGCATCTGTGCTGTAACCACATCAGCAACTCGAGCATAGTGTAAAGATGCCTGAATTAATGTTAAACTAAACATCTTTGTCCAGGCAATCCCAGCATGGAGCCCAGCAGGACTGCAAGGGCTGTCCCAAAAGGCAGGTAATTTAGCCTTCAGTGAGCTTTGCTTTTCTGATTAAAATATACCTCAGGTAACTTGTTTAAAGCTAAGTGGAGTTGCCTTTCAGCTGCACTGCAGTAACTTAGATAGTAGCGAGTCCCTCAGACCTCTGAATTTTTTCTAGCCACATGGAAGAGATTTGCCTCTAAGTCATGCAAGAGTACGTGCCAGTCATGCAAAGGTTGTATTGCCTCTTGGTTACATGTCTTCGCTTACTAGCATATTTGAGCTGCTTCCAGTGAGGTTATTTGTGGAGAGTCTGGAGGGAGATTTTTTGATGTTCACTTATTTCACTTTAGTTGTATGGGTCCTAAAGGATGTGTTTTTGTAGGTAACTCTGCAGGGGTGGCAGTGTGGAAAGCTGAGCACAGGTGTCTTTGCTTAAAAAATAGGGAGGAAAACTTGATTTCTCTTAGCAGTCGCTTGCTGAACTAAACTGTAATTAAATTTCCAAGCAAACTCTAAGCGCTACAGAATATTGCATAGATGTGCATATCTTTCCGGTTTGTGCAAGACAATGATTACTGGGGGCAGAGCTTTTGCAGAGTATCAGGGGATTGCCAGCAATGCTGCCACGTTCCCTCCTGAAAAAACTGTCTGGAAAGTGTTTTGGGAGGAGGGTTTTTTGCTTCCTGCAGCTGTTGGAAAATGTTTCACAATAGGGCAAGCTGTGTGGATTGGCCTCTGGTATCTGTTCTGTTCTTGCTTGAAAGAATTTCACTCAGTAAACCTTTTTCAAATAGTTTTGGTGATTTCTGCAGGTGACACCTACGCTGCCACCATGGTGTGCTAGGCAACTGGAAACAACGGAAGACATCTACAATGCCCCTGTGAAAGCCATCAGATAAGAGTTTTAAATTACTTGTATGCCCTGGCTGTNAGACCTCTGAATTTTTTCTAGCCACATGGAAGAGATTTGCCTCTAAGTCATGCAAGAGTACGTGCCAGTCATGCAAAGGTTGTATTGCCTCTTGGTTACATGTCTTCGCTTACTAGCATATTTGAGCTGCTTCCAGTGAGGTTATTTGTGGAGAGTCTGGAGGGAGATTTTTTGATGTTCACTTATTTCACTTTAGTTGTATGGGTCCTAAAGGATGTGTTTTTGTAGGTAACTCTGCAGGGGTGGCAGTGTGGAAAGCTGAGCACAGGTGTCTTTGCTTAAAAAATAGGGAGGAAAACTTGATTTCTCTTAGCAGTCGCTTGCTGAACTAAACTGTAATTAAATTTCCAAGCAAACTCTAAGCGCTACAGAATATTGCATAGATGTGCATATCTTTCCGGTTTGTGCAAGACAATGATTACTGGGGGCAGAGCTTTTGCAGAGTATCAGGGGATTGCCAGCAATGCTGCCACGTTCCCTCCTGAAAAAACTGTCTGGAAAGTGTTTTGGGAGGAGGGTTTTTTGCTTCCTGCAGCTGTTGGAAAATGTTTCACAATAGGGCAAGCTGTNTTTTTTTTTTTTTTTTCCCCCAATAAGTATTTGTTTCAGGACAGTCACATCAAATATAGTAAATGTGTCAGCTAAAATAGAAACTTCTGCTAGACCATTGGTGGGTCAGTGTGTTGTGTGGAAAAAAACTGATGTAAAAGTTGGTGCTGATTGATTGTAGTGTTGATGTGCCTTGGTTCTGGCTTCAAGCTGCTATGCAGGGTTTTGTCTCTCGGGGGCAAGTAGCCCCAAAGGACTGGACATGCGATGTTATTTCCTGGTTAATCTGTAAGGCACTCAGCTCCATGGCACAGCCCTTTTATTCAGAAATATCGATACAGTTGTGCTCAGCAGAGATTTGAGGCTTTCCTGAGGAGTTGTTTTGTTTGAGACTTTTTCTTGATTAAGATGTCAGTATTTTGCGTGACACAGTTCTGCAAATCAGCTGGCTTGCTTTCAAAGGTATCACTAAACATACCTTTCTTAAGCAGTGTTCCTTGCTGCCAGCCCTCCTGCTGCTGTCACCCCATGATGCTTCAGATTGTCATGGGGTCAGATCCTACTTTAAATACTGGGGCACAGCCAAGTGTGTTTGTGTGCAATTGCAGGTTTCCATCCTTGGTGTGAGAGCCACTGAACTTTCTGTGCACCTGCAAGAGACTGCAGGTGAAGCAGCTAAGGAAAGATGGCTTGCAATTTCCCAGCAGAGGTTTGTAAGGGGGTTTTTTATGTGGCAAGGTATAGCTGTTGGCAAGGGGGTGACAGCAGGCACCAGCACACAGGTCATGGGACCACCCAGGAGATGTGACGCGGGTGGTTGCATCTATGACAAGTTGTAGCAGAGCAGAAGAAAAGACCCTCTGGAGAACTTCAAAGCAACAGCCCATCCCTCAGCCCCACACACAGAAGAGGGAGCCACAGGCTTGTCGGGTGTTCAGTGGGATGGGATTTCTGCCATGAAAGCACCAATTAAGCTGTAATTAGGCAGCAATAGGGATGATGAAGGAATACCAGAGGCCAGTGTCCTCTAACAAGGCTTCTGATGGAAAGGCACAGCCCTTGAAAGTCAAATCTTTTCCAGGGTCAGAATTCCTGAAACCTTGGTAGACACAAATGTGCCACCAAAACCTGGTGGGATGGTGGGAGCTTTTCCAGCGAACATTAAATATAACACCTTGGTATATGCATTGGGAGTGCACTTTTAGCTATGGCTGATGACTGCAGTGGTCCTCTTGACACCAGCCTCTTTTTCTAAACAAATCAGCATAAATTTACCTCCCTTTTCAGAATGTACAGAGTGAGAGGCCTCTGCCTTCTGCTATACCTCTCTTATTTTCCTGCCCTTGTAAAGTGGGTTGCACAGCCAAGGCCAGCCCCTTCAGAGTACAGGTACAGGAATCAACATGTCAGAGACCAAAAGCAATTGCAGCATAAAAAATACCTTTAAGTTTGAGCAACATCTAGCTTTTTTGGCCACCTTATTTTAAATGGCACTTTGAGAAATTCTTGTCAATACACTNACAGAATATTGCATAGATGTGCATATCTTTCCGGTTTGTGCAAGACAATGATTACTGGGGGCAGAGCTTTTGCAGAGTATCAGGGGATTGCCAGCAATGCTGCCACGTTCCCTCCTGAAAAAACTGTCTGGAAAGTGTTTTGGGAGGAGGGTTTTTTGCTTCCTGCAGCTGTTGGAAAATGTTTCACAATAGGGCAAGCTGTGTGGATTGGCCTCTGGTATCTGTTCTGTTCTTGCTTGAAAGAATTTCACTCAGTAAACCTTTTTCAAATAGTTTTGGTGATTTCTGCAGGTGACACCTACGCTGCCACCATGGTGTGCTAGGCAACTGGAAACAACGGAAGACATCTACAATGCCCCTGTGAAAGCCATCAGATAAGAGTTTTAAATTACTTGTATGCCCTGGCTGTGCCTATAAAATAAGTAAATGAATGGGTGGGCAAACAGAGACTTATGTGAAGATTCCTCCAGATGCTTTTGGAGGGCTATGTTCAAAGGAGCAACTACACAGGACTTTTTTTTTTTTTTTTCCCCCAATAAGTATTTGTTTCAGGACAGTCACATCAAATATAGTAAATGTGTCAGCTAAAATAGAAACTTCTGCTAGACCATTGGTGGGTCAGTGTGTTGTGTGGAAAAAAACTGATGTAAAAGTTGGTGCTGATTGATTGTAGTGTTGATGTGCCTTGGTTCTGGCTTCAAGCTGCTATGCAGGGTTTTGTCTCTCGGGGGCAAGTAGCCCCAAAGGACTGGACATGCGATGTTATTTCCTGGTTAATCTGTAAGGCACTCAGCTCCATGGCACAGCCCTTTTATTCAGAAATATCGATACAGTTGTGCTCAGCAGAGATTTGAGGCTTTCCTGAGGAGTTGTTTTGTTTGAGACTTTTTCTTGATTAAGATGTCAGTATTTTGCGTGACACAGTTCTGCAAATCAGCTGGCTTGCTTTCAAAGGTATCACTAAACATACCTTTCTTAAGCAGTGTTCCTTGCTGCCAGCCCTCCTGCTGCTGTCACCCCATGATGCTTCAGATTGTCATGGGGTCAGATCCTACTTTAAATACTGGGGCACAGCCAAGTGTGTTTGTGTGCAATTGCAGGTTTCCATCCTTGGTGTGAGAGCCACTGAACTTTCTGTGCACCTGCAAGAGACTGCAGGTGAAGCAGCTAAGGAAAGATGGCTTGCAATTTCCCAGCAGAGGTTTGTAAGGGGGTTTTTTATGTGGCAAGGTATAGCTGTTGGCAAGGGGGTGACAGCAGGCACCAGCACACAGGTCATGGGACCACCCAGGAGATGTGACGCGGGTGGTTGCATCTATGACAAGTTGTAGCAGAGCAGAAGAAAAGACCCTCTGGAGAACTTCAAAGCAACAGCCCATCCCTCAGCCCCACACACAGAAGAGGGAGCCACAGGCTTGTCGGGTGTTCAGTGGGATGGGATTTCTGCCATGAAAGCACCAATTAAGCTGTAATTAGGCAGCAATAGGGATGATGAAGGAATACCAGAGGCCAGTGTCCTCTAACAAGGCTTCTGATGGAAAGGCACAGCCCTTGAAAGTCAAATCTTTTCCAGGGTCAGAATTCCTGAAACCTTGGTAGACACAAATGTGCCACCAAAACCTGGTGGGATGGTGGGAGCTTTTCCAGCGAACATTAAATATAACACCTTGGTATATGCATTGGGAGTGCACTTTTAGCTATGGCTGATGACTGCAGTGGTCCTCTTGACACCAGCCTCTTTTTCTAAACAAATCAGCATAAATTTACCTCCCTTTTCAGAATGTACAGAGTGAGAGGCCTCTGCCTTCTGCTATACCTCTCTTATTTTCCTGCCCTTGTAAAGTGGGTTGCACAGCCAAGGCCAGCCCCTTCAGAGTACAGGTACAGGAATCAACATGTCAGAGACCAAAAGCAATTGCAGCATAAAAAATACCTTTAAGTTTGAGCAACATCTAGCTTTTTTGGCCACCTTATTTTAAATGGCACTTTGAGAAATTCTTGTCAATACACTCATGGGGAGAAATCACTCGGTTAATCAGTTAAAGCATTAATGACTCTGGTTTTGGGATACGTGCTTATTTTGCAGTGCACTTCTCAACACCTGATCGTCAGCAGAACAGAATTCAAAAGTGGAGAAGGTTGTTTTTCCTACAAATACTCAAGGCTGCACATTGTTTTTATCACTTCTGTGGATAAGCAGTACTGCTTTCTGCTGCTGGAAGAGAGCAGCATCTGGTTAGGTATATGTGCATGTCCTGTACCAATCTGAACAAGGCACATTTCTGCACCCTGGAGACAAATTGTGAGACTTCAGAGATGTCTGGTTAGTTGTCAACCTGTTTTCTGATACTCTTCAACTTTCCTTCTTCTTTCAAGCAAGCACTTATAGAGGTCCTGCGTGAAAGAGACACTTAAGAGAAACACTTTTATATCCAAATTTAGAGAAAGTTTCTGGGAATATTACTGCAAAAGTAGGGAATGTAGTGGTTACTACATGCACTTTTTAAGAAGAAAGAGATAGAGGGAGATGCTTGCAGGTGTAGGGGAAGGGGAATTGCAGAGACATGCAGAAACAGTGCTTTGCTGGAGAAATTTGGATTATGATATTATTGCTTATTGTTGCAATCTCAACCCAGTGATGTCTGTCAGGTGGTAACAGATAATCATATGGAACTTGCCAGGCATTTCACTAGCTAACAGAAATGAATTTGATTTTAAATATGTAATCAGCTATTTTAAAGAGTCAAGACAAATACTTATTTCAGTATCAACCTGTGTGAAAGAAACTTGCTACTGTATAAATAAAACATTCAGAAGAACATGTGATATCAATACTTCACGGTCAAACTAGCAAACTGGAAAAGTCACTATCTGAACATTTGGTACCTATGTTTGACGTGCAAAGCCCCAGCTTCTTTGGTAATTATCTCTTCAGGGGCATGAGAAAGATTTTCAGGTTATTAAGCTGAACTAGCTGAATAATAATTTCACAGTGGAGAAATCAATTGGGAGTTGGAAAAAGGGAAGAAAGCTTACTTTTCCTGAAGCTGTGAAAGCGGTCTGAGGCAGAGACCTATTTGTTCTGAAATCTTGTTGGACCTGTGGTCAGAAATCTGATCAATTTTGCAACACATTGCTTCAAAATGTGCATTTATAATCTTAGATGTGCAGTGCTTTTAAGACTTGTCATTGCTTTTTAAGAGTTGGATTTTTGCACTTGACCTCCAATTTCTATTCAAATGTGGTTTCAGCAGAAGAGTAGGAATTTTGGGGAGCAAAATCAGGTTAATTTATCATGACACCAGAGACTGGATAAATATAACGATGGGTGATTACTTTTGTATGCAGACTGTTACCAGTAACAAAAATAGTACCTATGATGTAAGACTAGATTTAGTGGCAAATGGAAAGTTAACCTTGTCTGAAAAATGAAGAGAGACCAATCATCAGAGTAAAAACTAATGCATAAATAGAAAGTTAGTCAATGACTTAAATTGATGTTCCGTGCTTGCTGATTTTATTTTTAAGTCACAGATGCTAATAAGGGTATAAATCAGTTAAACTCATCTTGCAATCTTTACCTTGCAATTCAAGGCAATGGAAAGAAGCAGTGCTGCAAAGGATATGCTGGCAGGAGCAAAGATGTGTTTTCCCTTGCCAGTTCTACATACCAGGTCATTTTAACCTGGTGAAGCCCTATGCCTTCATGCTCTTCTGATCGGTACAGCGCAGCCGGGTCTCCACTCTAATGTTCTGTAAAACTTTATGGAGCCTTGTTTCAACATGTTTTGTTGTTGAGTTTCTGTTGTTCTCATTAATAAATGTTTATCTGCACTACTTGCTGTTTCATAAAGCTTATTGCTAAAGACTCAACTCTTCTAATACAGTTGTGTTTTCTCTCACCATAGAAGAATGTCTCCTCATGGAATCACTGCAAAAAGGAGAATAAACTTTCCTCCTAGAAGTAGCTGCCCATGAATGAACAATGATTGTATTATACAGTGTCTTCATTCAATAGCTTTGGTCCTAATCTCGAGGCGTAAAGTGCATCAGGCTTACTATAGTGCTGGGAGGGTAGGCTGGGTTTTTTGGGGAGTCTGAGGCCTGAAAATCCTTCCGTTGGCATCACCACAGACACAATACAGTGCGCTATGTGGAACTGGGGGGAAAGGGCCACAGCTGCATATAGGGCAGGCACATTCTTCCAAGAAACCCCCCACCTCTCTCTGGCCCCTAGTGAGTCAACAAATTTTTACCACCAACGCTTCTTCAAAGGCTGGTTTACTTGAGGAGGTGAGGCCTTGCTGGATTTGTTCTCTGTAAGACCGAAAAACTTCATTGAAGTGGGTAGGGTACAGAGCAAATAGGGAAAAGAATTGGACATAAAGAGCTGGAAGTCTAAACTAGAAAGGATGACTTTGGCTTCCCAAAGCTTCAACCGAAGAGTGGTCCTGACTTGTGGTGGTGTTATTCTTCCATGTTTGCTGGCTGGGTTAGCTGTCACCTGCCTTGGTAGGAAGATGCTCTTTTTATAAGAGCAGCTCAGTCCAGAACTGGATGGTCACATAAGGTCATCATGCTGCTTCATGCAGCATCACCTGTGATGGAAGTGGTGCAGGCCAAATCATGCAGTCTCTGACACTACCGATTCTTTGTTTGGCATAACTTGGCAACACTTCAATTCTAGGTGATTGAAAGGATCCTGCCATAGGGTTACATTGCACACTGCTCACCAGGAAAATGTTCCTAGAGAACTTAAGTGGAGTGTGTTTGATCTGGGCCATTGAGATTTGCTAACTTTGAATTCTGCAATGATATTTTTAGAATTGGTTTCCAAATGTGGAGCCATGCTTTAATTTCTATGCAGGACCAGCATACCATGTTGGCTGATCCTTAAATGCTTGAGTGGGTTTGGAAGAAGCACATCTGTGTCTAATGAATCTAATTAGAAATTTAAAACTTGAATTTTTATAGCTTTGGGTGAGTAGAAAAGGATTTTAATACAGAGGCTGTCTCCATATTATGATGGTATGATGATGGTATGATCCTCTGGTGGTATGATGTATTATGATGGTATGATCCTCTGTATGATGGAGGGGGGAGAAGAAGGGTGACTGTGGGAAACCTCTCACTAACTCCTTCCAGTTTTTGAGGCATGTGCACAAAAGCCCACAATGTTTCATTCTTTAAATATTGTTCAGATATCTAGAGGTTAAATGCTATTATGCATTTCATCATCTTGGTTAAAATGCAGATGAATGCCATTGATTTGCCCCAGTTCTTAGCTGTGATAAGCACTGCTTTGAAGCACCTCTGTGGCACACAGGAAAATGACAGCGTATTTTCAGCAGCGCATGGAAACATGAAGGTGTGTCATGAGATTAATCATTGAAGTGCAGAGCCTGCCTCCATAACGTAGTTTGGTTGCAGAAGGACAGAAGACTTATGTGGCAGTGAGTCTGGCCATTTTCCCCTGACATATGTTTTTGTTGGCTGATACAAGCCAATTTTAAAGCTCTTTTCCAAAGATAATTAGGATGCCATATTTCAGGTTCACTGAAAAACAGCAGTAGGGTAGAAGAGACCCAAATGAATGCCCCACTGTGGGAAGGATGGACAGAATTCAGGCAGGCTGGGGTCTGTGTGGCAGCTGCCTGCAAGCTGGGCCATGCACTCCTGGCTCTCGCCTCGTCCAAGTGATGCTTTCTGCATCCTGACAGTGGTGATTTAGGCGGGGTATTGCAGTGAGCTGGGTAGAGGATGGTTAAAGGGCAAGATAAACAAATCTTTGTGTAACCAAGATTCATTAGTTTTCCTGGTCAGGAAAGAGCCTGTTACTTTTTTAGAAGGAAATCAGAAGGGCTGATTTTTAGAGGAAAAAAAGCTGGCTATGGATCAGTGTAATCTTAACAACCAGCAGAGTAACAACTTGTAAAGTACAAAGCATGTTAATGAAGGGTGAACTCTGACCACATGGTAGCACAGCACTGGGGGTCAGGACTGTATGAGATGATTCAGAAAGGCCCCTCTGAGCATCGTATTTTGTTAACTTTCATCTTGTTTTTGAGGCTTATTCCTTCCACCCTGTGCTTTGGCTTCTTTGTTCCTGGTTCTCTGATGCATCTCCTATTGTCCCCAGTAGCCCAATGTTCCTCCATACATTAGTTCTTTTTTTTTTATTGTTTAAATGATAGATTATTATTTCCTTCAGGCAAAAGATGAAAAAAGAAAATCTAAGCAACAGATTAAATTGGTCTGTGAAAGCCTCGGTTAAAATGATGCTGGCTTTTCCCTCTCCCACACAGACTTAGATTGAATGGAAGATGTGTTTGGGAGAAGAACTGTATTAGAGAAACCTGCACTAGTGTTTCAGACCCTTTAAATGAATTACCTGTCCATCACATCATAACAGAGTATAGCCACTCAAGTCCTGCTGTTCTCCATTTTCATTAGCAGAGTTCCTTCTTTTGCTTGTATGAATTAATTTCAAAATCTAAGTCAAAATAAAAATTCATTCCTCTCTGCAGCTCTGATGTTCCTGGGGCAAAGTGCAATGACTGTGCCCTTGCACAAAGTCATTTCTCACCCGACTTTGCTAGCACATGCGTGTCCCACAGGAGAGTGGTGCCTTGGCAGCCTGGCTTTAAGAGCAGTCCCTCCTCAGGCCCCTCGCCTGGTGTGGGCAGGGACAGGTGTGACTAGCAGCCTACCAGCCAGATTCAGTGCAAACCATCTGCTTCTCACAGTGGTGCTGGGTAATGATCTCAGCATGTTTCACGCCCTTGGAACTTTGTGCAAACACGTTCTCATATGGTGGATAACAAGGAAGTCCTAAACGTTTCCACCCTGCAGAGAGGCTGTGAAAGCGGTAGCCAAATCAAGGGAGTCAGATGCCGGCAGTCAGCAGAGATGGTGATGCCGTGGACTAAAAAGAGTCACTCCACTACACATGGTGCTGATAGATTGAGCCCTCGCACACAGAGCTTCTCTTGCTCAGCCACTTCTGCAGGGAGGGCAGTTCACTGTGCTGTGCTTGTCCCTGTGGAGACAAGCTGTTGTCTCTGCATGGCCCAGGGCATCTCTCCCAGCCCTCTCTTCTTTCTGCCACCAGCCTGCAGCTCTAGGGGTGGTTTTGCTAACCACTGATTTCTTGTTTCATTCAAACAGGGAAGGAAGGGTCTTGGTGGATGTGGCTTTTCTCCCATTATCTTAGATTTCAGAGCTGTTCTCTGTAACGCAGTAGTGCAGGAGAGGCTCATCGTGGTCTGTTCAGATGGAGCTATGAAATATGTCATATATTTCATATATATATGAACATACCCTTCGTCCTCCTGGGGTCCTTCTTGCTGGCTGTGCCTAGCCAGAGTCAGGGAGTATCCTCTGAGCTGGCTGAGGATGGTGGGAAAGGGAGAAGAGAGGGGATGCAGTGCTTGAGGACAACAAAACAGGTTCATTCTCCCAGAAGCCTATTTCCCCCTTCTCCAAGATTGCACACCTCTCTGACCTTCAAAAAAGGGCACAAGCTTCATGAAACTCGGACACAGGTTTTCCATGTGGCAGAGTGCTGGATAGGTGGAGTAGCCCAGCAGTTTTGGAGCTCGTATAGGGCTCAAGAAACACACTTAGGCACCTGATGTCTCAGAGCTGGGACAAAAGACTGGGGCAGAGACATTGCATTGTCTGCCACCGCTGCTGCTGGAATTAAAAGATGTCAGGATTCCTGCTAAAGCGGTCCTGCTCTTTAGTATGGTGGAGCCCCATTTAGTCAGTACCTGCAGAAAATAAGGTATCTGAGTTGGATCTTCCAGTTGGTTTCATTGCTGGAAAGGAGGAGCATTATATCTTTGAAGCCATGTTGTTTGGGTTGTGAACAAGAGAGATTTTCCATTGTCTTTTTCCCCCATCCCTTTTTTGATCTTTCTCAGTAACTGATAGCTGCTAATTAGACTGTTCCAAAATCAGCAGAGTAAAACAGAGCTGGTTTTGTTAAGTTTTACTGCTCACGATCCTTTTCTCCACCCTAAAAGAAGTACCCAGAACATCTGTTCTCGCTGTGCTGCTGGTGGGCAGAGCACAAACAGGCACAGAAGTCCTATCCATCTGCAGGCAGAGGACAGCATTGCGTTGCCTCACACGTGGAGGCAGAGGGGTCAGGGCTTTACTGTGTTCACATGGAAAGTTTGCTTTTCCAGCAGGTGTGGTCATCTATCTGTTAGGGACTGAGTCCTGGGCTGCTGTTTCGTTTTGTATCAGCCTACATAAGCGACTGCTAATAAAATCTGCAATTAAAACCAGCACTGAGGTGAAAAGCTCTGTTGTCCTTCATCAGTGCCTTACAACGTTAAGGCATCAGGGTTAATCTTACGAAAGGAATTGGCAAATGGACAAGTCAATTTTTTTTAATCTAATTGCACTTGCATTTTGATGATCAGTTGCAGCCACTGACCCTTAAATGAGTCAAAACCATCAAATCACTGTCTTGGACAGCAAATACCTTGACATAGTTTCCAAAACTGATGATAAACTACAACGTTAAAAGCTCTTTTAATTATTAAATAAAACCCCTGAGATAAATACACCTTCAGTAGGTTAAGTGCTTCCTTCTGAAACTTGCTATATGTTAGCTGAGACGAATACAAAAGGAAAAGGAGTCAAATGTAGAAGAGGTGAATCTGCTGGCCGCCTTCTAATGCGGTGACTCCCGTGCAGTATTTCAGGCTATTTTCTGATTGGCAAGCTGCGTATACTGGTCCTAAAAATGTTAATAAGCCTTTTGTAAATGAGTTTTAACTTGTTAATTAAGAATTTCTAGCTATGGTTATGACCTGCAGGGAAATGTTTAATTGGCTGTTTTCCCTAGCTGGTTAAATGTCTTCTTACTAAAAAAGAAGAGGAGTGTATGCTTATGGGATTTGAATGCCTCAGACCTAGCGTAAGCCAGGATTCCTGTGCTTAACACTGCTGCAGAAATGTTCAGCGACGACCTCCGCAAGGCAACTCTCCACTTCAGCGGAGCAGGCACTTGCTTGCCTGCCTCGGTTTGCTCTTCGCTCAGAGATGAATGCAGGTAGTGGGAGGCAACAGAAACATGCTCTTCTCTGGTGGAGCATGGGCACAGGTTTCCCACAGAGGTGGAGTCTCCATCCATGGGGATATTCAAAAGCTGTCTCGTGGTCCTGGGCATCTGGCTCTAGGTGGCCTTGCTTGAGCAGGGGGGGTTGGACCAGATGACCTCCAGAGGCCCCTGCAAACCACAGCCAGCCTGCGGTTTTTCTCAGTCAGAAAAAGAGGGAGGGAAGGGATGCACCCTTGCATTCGCAGTAGGGCATGCTGTGAGTCAGCAGCTAGGAGAGGTGCAACAGGCCAGAGGGGAGCAGGGGGGCGTTTGCAGCCACCAGCCTTCATTTGGAAGACGGATGGCCAAGGCATGAAAGATGATGCTTGATGTTCCCAAATGAGATGAGAGTGACTAGAGATTGTGCGTGAAACCAAAACATGGGCCTGGGTCCATTGTCAAATGCGAATGCCTACATGTAAGTCCTTTGTAGTAAGGCCTTTGACACGGTCTCCCACGGCATTCTCCTGGAGAAGTTGGCAGTTCACGGCTTGGATGGGCGTACACTTTGCTGGGTAAGAAACTGGCTGGATGGCCGAGCCCAGAGAGTGGTGGTGAATGGAGTGAAATCCAGTTGGCGGCCAGTCACGAGCGGTGTTCCCCAGGGCTCGGTTCTGGGGCCGGTTTTGTTCAATGTTTTCATCAATGATCTGGATGAGGGGATTGAGTGCACCCTCAGCAAGTTTGCAGATGACACCAAGCTGGGTGGGAGTGTCGATCTGCTCGAGGGAAGGAAGGCCCTGCAGAGGGATCTGGATAGGCTGGATGGATGGGCCGAGGCCAACTGTATGAGGTTCAACAAGGCCAAGTGCCGGGTCCTGCACTTTGGTCACAACAACCCCATGCAA
>WAAD01036960.1:131389-141405 GCA_013389945.1 Fregata magnificens | reverse complement strand
AGGGACTAGAAAACAAGTCTTATGAGGAGCAGCTGAGAGAACTGGGGTTGTTTAGTCTGGAGAAGAGGAGGCTGAGGGGAGACCTTATAGCTCTCTACAGCTACCTGAAGGGAGGTTGTAGGGAAGCGGGTGTTGGACTCTTCTCCCAAGAAACTAGCGATAGGACGAGAGGAAATGGCTTCAAGTTGCGTCAGGGGAGGTTTAGATTGGACATTAGGAAGAATTTCTTTACCGAAAGAGTGGTTAGGCATTGGAACAGGCTGCCCAGAGAGGTGGTGGAGTCGTCAACCCTGGAGGCGTTCAAAAAAGGTGTAGACATGGCACTCCAGGGCCTAGTTTAGGAGTCATGGTGGTGTTAGTTGATGGTTGGACTTGATGATCTTAGAGGCCTTTTCCAACCTTAATGATTCTATGATTCTATGATTCTATGTAACCTGGACTGGCTTTCCAGCATCCAAACAGTGTTCCCCACTATCTGGTAGAAAGCCCATTGATTTACTGGATGCTGTGCTAAATTCCAGTTGTTTGTCTGTAGTTAAGTACCCATAAAACTTTGGTTAGATAGTCCAGAGAAACTGTAGAAACTCATTCAGTGCTTCTTACAGTGACACCGGCTTTCCCTTCTGCAGAAATGCAGCCACTACTGGAGACAGCAGCATGTCTTGGGTGTGTGGGGCAAAGTGGGGAGAAGGCGCTGTGTGGGCAGGATTATTGCCATCACTTTCAGTTAGTTGGGACAGGGCTTTTCTACTCAAGTGGAGAGCGCTTCAGTACCTTGCACAGATACGCTTTCTGCAGTATGGAAGAAGACCAGGAGAATATTTCTATAAAAGTAATTTAGAACCTTTTTCCAATTACATTTTGAAGATAGTGATTTGTCATTGCACTGCAGGTTCACTTTTAAATGCATGGTTGTGGCTGAAAACAATCCAAAGCTTGAATTCATATTTCAGCAGATTGCAACCAAAATCTGGAAATCCAGTCACGTCTGTGTACAGCCATTATTGAGTTTAATGAGAACTGTATGTCTGCAACAAATGGCACCCCATTTGTCCTCATCTAATCATCCATGAAATCCTGCACTGCTAAAATAATATCAGAAAATTTGGGGTGAATCCCTGGTTGAACGTAACTGTCTTGTAGCAGTGGCCATCTGGAAATGCCAGTTGCAGCATGGCTATGAAGGGTGAGGAAGCCCTCTTTCTCCATTCCTGTATAAAACTCTCTGAATGTCTTATTTGAGAGAGCAGCCACATGGCGGTTACCACTGCTGCAAACCACTGCACTGATTCAGATGCATTGAGATGAGCAGACAGTGTGAAGTGGATAGAAAATGACTGAGGGTTGTGTGTGGAAGAAAACCTTTAAAGCAAGCGCTGTTGGAAGAGTGAACAGTATTCTGCTTATTAATGTACATTGGAATTTCCTGCTAGCTGAGAGTAATGCAAAGGTCACTCACCAGCTGCAGGCAAACAGCATGTCGTTGATTCTAAAATTAGCTAATCTCTAGCATTTCCATTTCCCTTTCCTGCATTTCTTGTTCTTTACCTTAGGCCTGGGAATCCTATTAAAGGTACCGCAGGCTTGAAAGAAAACTAATTCTTTTTTTCATCTCTGTAAACTTCTGTAAACTGCTGCAGTTGAGATAACTAGGTGTCTGTTGCCTATCATTATGGCCAGGGTATTATTATGGCCCTAAACACTTTCCGTAGGCTCAGTGACATGATTTTAACTCTCAAATCGCTTAGAGTTGTCCTTTCCTCCCCATCGGCTGGAGTCTGCTAGCACAACCAAGTTATCTGCAACCATCTTACACTGACTTTTTTAAAGTCTTCTCTCTTATCTCTTGAGCTCAGAGACAAGCTCAGGGAGCACCTGAATAATGGCCTCAGAAAACCCTCAATTTCTTTTTGCTGATGAGCTGGGAGCTGCTGGTGTGATGATGCAGCACCATGGCCAGTCTGGAGGTGGGAAAATTGTTGGAGCCTTGGATGGAAAGGAGGACAACAGCACTGCAGGCATAGAACTGCCCCCGTGCTAGCTGACACGCAAAGCAACGCTAACTACTGAAGAAAACTCCAGAGAGCACCTGCTCCTGCTTTAGGGTATCTTGCAGAAAGGTTTTAACCTGACAGCTGTATAAAATAAATGACTTCAGAGCAGAAACACCTATCTTGAGACATGTGGGTGATCCTTTGCCTGCAGAGGTGATTTGTATGGCAGAGAGGTGGTGATCCTTAGAAAGACTGTGGCCAGACAATAACACAGGAGGAACTTGTCACATTCAAGTGAGTTTAAACACTGGGAGCCAGTTGTGCTGTCTGAATATAATAAACCAAATCCTTCTCTCTGCAGAATATTACTGGGGACACGCTAGTTAGTCTGATGCACATCGCAGGTAATGAACAGATGGCCACTGAGTTGCTGTTCTGTGTATGAGTATTGTCATCTAAGCCCAAGGTGAGATCTGGGCATCTCTGTTCTGTCGGTGGATCTCACTGCTCTGTGCACACTACTGATACCTGCTGTGGGTAGAGCTGTGTTAAAGCAGATATGAACACAGCAAGGCATATGGGACATCGTTTCATCACACAGCTAGCCATATTATACCAAGAGAGTATTTTATAATAGATAAAAGTCTCATTTTTTTAAAGCCCTTGTAATTGGGAGAATATGATCTGGAATGCCCTGCATCCAGGGAGCGCTGTGGACACAGACACCACAGGAGGGAGAGCTGACAACATCACTCTGTGCAAAAGCCCTGGGCATCTTTGCTTTTTCTCCAGCCTGTCTATCCACTGCGGCCTGTTTAGTGGGACAGGCAGTAATATGTTTGATAGCTTCTCTGATCCCCTTGTTTATCTTGAAACTTGTAAGAATTTGAATTCTAATCTCTTGTTAAACAATCCTCATCAACAGAGTCACAGAATTTATCAAATTGTCTTAATTCCTAGCTTGCTTCCTTAGGCTAGAGCTGATGTTTCCTCGGGTTGCAAAGTCAGAAGTTTCTTGTCTTGTCTGTGATAAATGTAAATACAGTTTTAGGATTCAAGATTTCTCACTTTTTAGGCATAGGAGCCAAGATAGCTGGCTCCTGCCATCTCTTCAATATTCTGCATGTTTAAACAGATTCCCTAATGGGAATTTGATACAAAAGATACTCAATGCAAACATACCTTTTAAATGTTGATTGTATGGAGAAGTTCATGTTCTTATATACGGAAAGAGGAGAAATTAATCTTAGATATTACATTCTCTTCTCTCTCGTAATTTTGTTTTGACAGTGATGAGAGTGCTTAACAAGGCAGTGGGGGCTGCAGAAGCACACTGTTACACTAATGTAAAATTCAAGCAATGCCATTAAAAGAAAAGGTTTTTCTTCAGGTTTCCTTGGTGGACTGTGAGCAGAGTGTCGTCTGCAATCTTATGTTGCGTCTTAAGCATGGACATCTCTGTACTGATAAAAGCTACAAAACAGAAAAACCAGCCATCAGTGATGTGTCCACTTATACAGAACACCCAAAAAAATATCAGCAAAAGGGAAGGAAACCCCCCCAAGCCATGTCCTTATGCTCACTGAACTTCTGTTCAGCCTGACTGCTGGCATCCAGAGCTGCACTCCCAGCGTAGTCTGAGTGCGGCTGGCTGGCAGCCACCTGTGCACAGGGTAGACAGGAGGACACTGGTTGTTGGTACGGCTTGTAGCGATGCAGCAGGAGGATTCAGCAGCCACACAGAACTTCTTGGAAGAGGTGATGTCTGATCTTGTATTTATGTCCAGCTCTGCTTTCTTTTTTTAGTAGATTCCTGACCTCCTTTTTGTGACTATTCACAGGATATTTGTGACATATGGCCTTAAGGAGGGTTTATCCATATCACCCATGTCATTCAGGGTGCCTGTAGCAACATCCAAACCGTGCTAGCAGGGGAAGAGGGAGAGAGAGTCTTTAGAAGAGTTGATGTGTGGTGCTTGCTTGAATATTCTGGAAGGGCAATCATAGCCTTGTACATTTTAAAGAGAAAATAACTTGCATTGATATAGGGCAGAAAATACAGCAATCAGAAAAGCTTGCTGCTCGGCACTGCTCCTTATCATCCAGTTTAGGGGCAACGGTAGAAAAGAGTTAAGTCTTAAATTCTGTAAAGTTAAAGAAAACTCATCTTTTCATTCAACCACCTATTTATCATAGAATCATAGAATCATTAAGGTTGGAAAAGACCTCTAAGATCATCAAGTCCAACCATCAACTAACACCACCATGACTCCTAAACCAGGCCCTGGAGTGCCACGTCCATACCTTTTTTGAACGCCTCCAGGGTTGACGACTCCAGCACCTCTCTGGGGAGCCTGTTCCAATGCCTAACCACTCTTTCGGTAAAGAAATTCTTCCTGATGTCCAATCTAAACCTCCCCTGATGCAACTTGAAGCCATTTCCTCTCGTCCTATCGCTAGTTTCTTGGGAGAAGAGTCCAACACCCACTTCCCTACAACCTCCCTTCAGGTAGTTGTAGAGAGCTATAAGGTCTCTCCTCAGCCTCCTCTTCTCCAGACTAAACAACCCCAGTTCTCTCAGCCGCTCCTCATAAGACTTGTTTTCTAGTCCCTTCACCAGCCTCGTTGCCCTTCTCTGGACACGCTCCAGCACCTCAGTGTCCTTCTTGTACTGAGGGGCCCAAAACTGAACACAGTACTCGAGGTGCGGCCTCACCAGTGCCGAGTACAGGGGCACGATCACTTCCTTACTCCTGCTGGTCACACTATTCCTGATACAACCCAGGATGCTGTTGGCTTTCTTGGCCACCTGGGCACACTGCCGGCTCATGTTCAGCCGGCTGTCGACCAGCACCCCCAGGTCCTTTTCTGCCGAGCAGCTTTCCAGCCACTCTTCCCCAAGCCTGTAGCGTTGCATGGGGTTGTTGTGACCAAAGTGCAGGACCCGGCACTTGGCCTTGTTGAACCTCATACAGTTGGCCTCGGCCCATCGATCCAGCCTATCCAGATCCCTCTGCAGGGCCTTCCTTCCCTCGAGCAGATCGACACTCCCACCCAACTTGGTGTCATCTGCAAACTTGCTGAGGGTGCACTCAATCCCCTCATCCAGATCATTGATGAAAACATTGAACAAAACCGGCCCCAGAACCGAGCCCTGGGGAACACCGCTTGTGACCGGCCGCCAACTGGATTTCACTCCATTCACCACCATGCTAATCTTGGAACAACTGACTCTGGGCCTTTTAAATTCAAGCTTCTGTTTTTTGTGTCTTCCGTAGCATGGTTTTCATAGTCCTCCTCAAGGAGGCAAATTATGGAGTTGGAGAACTGATGAGATGGTACAAAACCTTTCACATTTGAACTGTCAGTTCCAGTCCCCCAAAGACAATAACCAAGAGTCATTACAAAGCTATTTGGACAGAAAACCACAGATTTTCATGAAGACCAAATTCTGCTATACCACAGCCCATATAAAAAATTATTTATGAAACACACCTTGTACTAATCTCGCTCTGGATCTCACCAAACTATCTGCAAAAGAAAGCAGTGCTGGCTGTCCCCCAGGATGCTGAACTTGCTGTTCCTTACCAGCAATAGATCTGTTTTCACATGTTAGTGCTTAACTTAGAGGAACTGCATGGCTCTTCAGGATGGCCTGCCTTGCCCCCAGCACTACAGGCTGCTATCAGTCACTTTTCTGGGAGAGGTTGTGTTGCTGCCAGCAACGCTGAAGGGTCTGGAGGGTTAGGATTAACTGGGGCTGTGGAGTGGTTGGAGGAGGATCTCTAGCTGTTCCAACGGGTAGCAGCTGCCAGGTTACACTGGGATAGTGGCTACAAATGCACAGCATTTGCGTGTGCCTCTGAAATAAACCTATTCACATCTCATACATCTCATCTCATGGGGAAATGGGGACTGATTTCCTTTGTCACCTTGTGTTTAATGGGCCTCCTGGGAATCAAATGTAGACACTCCTCATCTATCCTCACTCCTACGGGAAAACACTTTGCTTATGAACATCCAGATACTCTGCTGTCTCAGGCTTATCCAGACTGCTCTGCGTAGTTTCTCTCTTCCCTGTTTCTTATTGTGTCTGTGAATCACTCTGCAGCTTGTCATAACTTATTTTTACAACACACTGAAAGGTATAATAGGAAACTTATAAACATGCTAGGGAGAAGCCACCTGAAATAGCAAATGTTTCTAATTATAAAGTTAAAGCTGTCTTTCTAAGCGATTTGGTTCTTTATTATACCTTGAACAACCCGAAAATGTACTTGGCTACAATTAGACTTTCAGATACAATAGGTGAATTGTAAATGAAAACCATCCAGTGGAAAATTACACTATTAGCCTGGAGCAGTAGCCCTGATCTTTACAGTTTATGGTGCTGCACAGCCTACACATCCAGTAATGTTCTGTGAGTCTATAAAGTTGAGAGGGCAGTCTCTTAAAAGCAGAACAGTTTAGTTTTTTGAAAAAAATGAAGTCATTATTACATTCTTTTATGTTTGGGGGTTTTTTTAACATTCCCAGGCTTTTCCACATTAGTCTGGTTTAAATGGAAAGTGGTTTATCTTTGCCTTACCAAGATCTGTTAGGCAACGTTCCTGAAAGGGCTACATTTAATTAGTGTCAGTCATGGCTTTGGTACGTGCAGGGTAAAAGAAATTTATACGTAGATTTCTGTACAGGGAAGAATAATAGTAACTGTAATTTAGAGTTTGTGTGTTCCTCAGTTGCGCTTGGATTTTAATCCCTTATGCAGAGTTACATCCTGATGGTCCAGGTTTGCTGCTTTATGAAAATGCTTTGCTGACTGTACTAATTAAAGGCTCTGGTGCACACCTTCAGCCATCACTGATTCATCACAGTGTTCATGGAGAAACGAGAGTGGCAATCTCACAGCTGGCACAGGAAGAAATGAGCTAAAGCTACACAGGAGCGGGTAGGGACTGGGACCACGTGCATCTAGGTTCAAGAGAGCAGTGAACAATTCAGGGTACTCACTGTCTAAAGCTGTCATGCCCTGGCTCCTGAAGAGAAGTCGTCACACTGGCTGAGATTGACATCTGGACCCAGCAGTCTGAACACAGACTCTTCCTGGGAGCCACACAGGGAGCCAAGGGCATTTCAGATGCCATCGGAGATGGTTTGAGTAGGATCTTCAGTAATTACTTTGGTTGGCTTGGGCACAGGACATTAAAACTGACATCTTGTCCTCCTACAGGATTTCAATAGGTGTCAGTTTGCATGAGGCTCGCCCTAGTCATTAAAATAAACAGAAACAGGAGAGGAGCTTTCACTTGACTAAAAAGAAGATCTCCAGATATGTGGTTCTTTTGCTAGGAAAGAGGTTGGAGATCCTTATGCTTCTTTTCACTTACTTCCACCTCTGATTGCAGGTAACACATAATATTCAGGGTCTTCAATTCTGAATGTGTCTAGTTTCTTTGGGAGGTATACTTAGCAGACTGGGATCAATACCTTAATACAGTTCTCAAATGATCTGTTACAGGATATAATATGTGTTTAATGAAATTCCTTGGATTATAAGGTGTGTTTTGGATTAAAGTGATGTGCTTTCCTGTTTTCTCCTGAGAAAGAAGAGGAGTTTGGCAGTGGCATCTCCCTTCTTGTATTTTTTTGAAATGCAGCAGAAAGAAATAACATCTCCTTAACCATCTTCCGGAACACACACGATTCTTTTAGATTTGTGCTTTCTTATTAATTCATGGAGAACAGCTGTGGAATTGTTACTCCAACAACATAAGTGAATCTCTTAACAGATGGCTCTCGCACTGGCTGGGACGAAAGCAGCCTCTTCCATCCTGGTGCGGATTGTTTGTTGTTCTTAAATCCTGATATGTTGACAGGGGTCAAGTAAGACTACTGTTTTCATTGCAGTGTAAGTGTAGTGTCGCTCCAGTAATTCTGCATTGCCCCTCTCCCCTTTAAAATTTTTCTTTTAAAACAAGGGAACAAAGGTATTGACTTTTTTTTCTTAAATCTCAGCACCACTGCAACATGTTCAGCTAGAGAGATCTGAATGGAAATGTAAAGTTTCTCCAGCTGGAAATGGTTTTACAAGGGAGGTACTGAGTGCAGTTATGTCAAAGACACTTGTTTTAGACCTTGAAACTTTCTTCCCTCCGTTGCCTCAACTGAGGAAAGTTTATTAAAAAGAAGAGAAGACATTTGGACCACGTAATAGTTTGCATATAAAATACCAAGCTTGCTCAGGTAACATTTAATCTCCTGTTTCTGAAGCAGGGATGAGTCTTCACATTGCAGACGCATGGACGCTTATTCACCTCACAGACTTAAACAGATGTAGGAGTCTCATGCTTAAGAGAGTCTATTTTTTTCACCTGCAGTGTTTTTGTGACAGTCATCTTGAATATGACATGAGATGCACCAACCCCCTTCCTTTGCTGTGCCAGCAGAATCCGTGAATCAGCGTAGCCCAGCTGCAGTGGCTTCATGGAGCTTGATCCTGCCTTTGACGGCCAGTTGATGCGGTCATGGCTCCAGCAGTAAGCGCTGGGCTGCATGTGTGTGCAAGGAGTGGTGTGATCCCAACCTCACTCCATCCCTCCAGGGATTGCAGTAGCTGCTCAGACTCTCAGGGCTGGTGAGCACCACAGCTATGAGGAGACAATCAGATGATAAGGCAGCCTATGCTACCAGAAGAGCCATAACGCGCCTCTTTCAAGGAAGAAGCAGCATGCCAGCCCGGGTTGCCAGCTGAACCGTGCCTTTGTAAGTGGTGGAAGAAATACAAAAACATACTGTGAGCAAATGTTACAATTTGTGCGTGAATGACTTGTCAGCCTGGCCGTTGATTGCAGTTGAAGGGGGAATGCGTTGCATATGTCATAAGAGGCTTATATGAATAGCTGAGGTCTTGATTCAAGCCATTATCGTAAACTGTTCTGTGTTCACCTGCCTCTATTAGTTCGTGCTGTCTGTGGGGATGTGACTGGAAAGTGATTTTCCAAACTCTTCTTTTTCTCAATCATCTGCAGGTAGAAGTCTCAAGGAGTCACACTGACAGAAGGAGCAGGAGGTCCTCTTTCCAGAGGCTCAGTAAGAAACCCTGTTTGCTGACTGTTAGTGGGCTGGATTCTTCTCCCATGAGAAAACACCTTCATTGTGATAATTACCTCCTGTAAACTGTATTGATGTTACCAGACCTAGGCTTCTTCTGGAGGCCTTTGGAAAATGATGTTCCTCAGGAGAAGCCATACAGTACAGCTATTGCTGGATGCGGCAGGGAGTAGAGACAGTGAGGAGTTAAACTCAAGTCGGGGGAGAATGCAGCTTCAGCATCTGTGTTCTCCACATGGCCACGCTTTCATGAGATACGTCTTGGCTCTGTAGGAACCACAATACTAGCTCCTGTTCTACTTGGTGTACTTTTCATTTCTGGATTTAAAACATGGCATGTTAATGCAATGGGATACCCACCAGTGCAATGGCAATATAGAACAATTACCTAAATGTTTATGCAGGATGAGCAGGAGTGTCTGAGTTCAAGGTGCTGGGCATGGTTGTAAATGAAAATCAGTTTGGCATGGCTCCTGTATAATTAAGATGCCACAAATTGTCTTTTTGTGCATGGGTCATTGTCAGCACCTAAGGATTATCATGGGCATGATGGCAAGAGGCAGCTACCTCCGTAATTTACTTGATGTAAAAGCTGGACCTGAGAACTAGCAGCTCAAACTGGAATTCAGCCGTACAGATGGTTTTGGAAACTTCAAAAGCAGTCACAAATTCCCTGAACCCTGCACCATGATAGCTCAGGGAGTAGTTATATCTGAAAAGCCCTTGGAGCAGTTGGAGTAAATGTCCCTAAACTGTACTGTTTGTGCAATTTAATATCCATTTATGCTCAAAGCAATTCTGCAGAGATTTTACATAGTGTAAGAGCAGAATAATTTAATTTTGCTATGTTAAAGTCTATTAGCTCTCCTGCAAACAGGAAATAGTTCACAGCTTCTTGATAACTCTGAAATG
>WAAD01036960.1:113909-131005 GCA_013389945.1 Fregata magnificens | reverse complement strand
ACCTAAAATCATGTGCTGAGACAGCTGCGCTTAGCTTACAGGCTAATCGTTATGATTTTTGTCATCAGTACATTATGTGATTATACATTGTAATGGGCCAGGACTCTGCTGCCTCTTTTGAAGGTCATTACAATGCACTTAGGTATCTTGTGTTTGTACAACAGGAGTGTCAGCTTAGATAGATCTGTATGCAGTAAAGTATGCTGAAGATACGCCCAGGGTTAGGCTATATGTAGATGAGCTTTTTAAAACACAAGTTTCATCTAAAGCATCAGAAGCTCTCTCTGAGCTGTGGTGCTGGGGGCAGGGACCTAATGAGACTGCTTTAATACAGCTCTAACATACATATTAGGTAGCAGTTGGAAAGACAGCCTATCTTTCAAGGTTTAAGCAGCACTTTCTGAAAGTGCCTTCAATTAACAGCTAATGACAAGCTTTCTTTGGTGATTCTCTCGTCATCTTGTATAGCCAGATAATGAGAATGATCACTCAGAGAGATTCAATTTATTTACCATTTTTTATTTCATTGGGAGGCTTCTGGATATGTGAGCCAGTAACGTTCCTGATTTGTGCCTCCATAAGTCAAGTGCCTGAGTTCAGTTATCATTGCTCTGAAGATTTACATTTCAGATAGCTTTTTCCAGCAGCACAGATGTTGCAAACCTTAAATTAATGCACAAAGCTGCTTCTACTCTGCAGAAGGTGGAACTAATAGGTAAGGAAAACAGTTATCTCTTTCCCATGCCTGTCTTCTTAATGGTAATGGAATTTAAAAGATCTACAAAGGGCTGTTTCAGCTAAATATCTTATGTCCACCGGTATATGAAAAGTGAATAATGAGCCAAAAGTGTTTCTGTGCCCACCTGCAGTGTTAATTGAAAGCTGTGAAGACAAAGAGGTAGAACCAAGCTCAAGGGACCTTTCTTACAGAAGCTTTATGTGAACCATGTCTCCTCTATCTGAATGTATTGTCTAAGCCATCCTCATTAAGCTAAAAGGCTTCATAGGTAATGAGAGGTCTTCTTAATGCTTCCCCTCGTATTAATTCTATAGGCAACTTACAAACCAAATTGAAACCCTTGCAGAAGATTCCATTCTTACATTTTGTTGACTCTTCTCTAGTCTCTGCTTTTCTATACACACTGTGCACAGCAGAAAAAACAGACACAAACGTGGAGCTAGCCCCCAAACTTACAACTGAGAAGGTACCTTGGGAGGAAAGTTGTGCATTTTTTGTTTGCTTTTTAAGGTCGTGTGTTGCTCTTCCCCTTTTAATTGCAAGCTACTTACATGAATGAGACTCGCAGGGAGAAGACGTTGTCATGTGACAGATTGGTAGAGAGGCGACTCTTTACATTGATCAGGTATGTGTGACGTAATTGAAACATTGGGACCTCTGTCTGAATTATGGTAATTTGGATGATAACGAGAAAGGAGTAAGTTCCTGAGAAAATAACTGGGCAAAGAGCATGAAGCCAATTCTGGAGAAACATTTTGCTGGAAAAGGAAGATGATAGGATGAAGAAACAAGCTGTATACTGAGACTAACCTTTAAAATGTCTGGGGAATGGTCTGGCCTGTGAGACTTGTGATTTGTTTAGGTAATTTTCTCTGCGTAATATCAAATGCTTGCAGGAAGGGACCACTTTTCAGGACTGTAATATAGTCTGGGAACTGCAGCTCCTGAGCACTTTTTTCCCCCTGTAGTGTAGTTTGAAGTGTACTATTGGTACTTATTTCTTTCTGGTGCATGCTATCAAATGTATTCAGTAGAAATTCATTTATGAAGATGTTCTTGTCGCAGGGGACAGAACCCTGGAGGAGGATCCAGCTCTCCTGCTTGTGTGTTGAGTGGCTTCACTTCTCTGGATCTCAGTTTTCCCAGATATAAAATAGGGGATAATGATTCAGATGTCTCCTGCAAAAACACTGAGACACAGGAAAAAGAACTTAGTGTCGCTGCAGGGAACATGAATGAGGCCATCTGTGCAGTGTGACGACAGAGACAAAAAGGCAAACAAAAGGTCAGGGAGATTAAAATGCGGACAAAAAACTGTGAAGCCGTTCTAAATCAGTAGTACGTTGCCTGGGACATGGTGTATGTTTCTGATCACCCATCCTAAAAAGGATATTGTGGAATCACGAAGAGTTTGGGGGTCTGTAACAAGAAAGAAAGAAACAGTGAAAGTATTGAGATTGTTTCTTCTTAAAGAAGCAAATAGTAGGAGGCATGCTAGGAGGAGGAAAATAATCAAGGGGGTAGAAAAAAGACATAGGGGGTTGGTAGATACCCAAACTCCTACTCCAAAACAGAAGATACTAAGAACTTAGTGGGACTGAAAGACACTGATCCCAAAGCTGAGTCAGTGGGGTTAGGGGAAGAGGCTGGGATGTGAATCCATTCCTACAGCTTATGGGCCCGCTGGCACAAGACACCAGGACGGGTTAATGGATAAGAAGCATGCAGGGATCTACACCAAAGTAAAAATAAACAGTATGAGAAGGAATAGACATTCTTTTTTCAGCACCTCTGGCAGCCCTCTAATTACTGGGGCTTGAAAGGGAGCTTTCCCAAGTGCCAGGTCATCCCGAAAGAGATTTCTTACCTTGTTTGGGGTGAATGAGCATAGGCCTTTGGTAAGATTGAGGTAAAGATCAGGGCTGCTGCTCTGATTTGTTGTGATAGTTCCCTTGCTCTTACTTCACTGAGCACTCCTGGTCTCCCAGCTCTCGGTGGAGAATGGCTGTTTAAGCAGTGGGGTAATGCTGGCAAGGAAACTGGCAGGCTTGCAAATAAGGTTGGCAAGACACAGCAATGCATCAAGGGGAAGGACAGGTCTACCAGGTACAGAAAGACGTGGCAGAACCACGCACACACAAGATGAAGAAAGGCATAAAACCAAAATTTCCCTGATGTCCAAGTAAGTCATTTTGTGGGCTGTTCCGTGGCATTTGGCATGACAGATAGTGTCTGAGCACTTCACAAAGTCCTTGTTCATCTCTGCAGCCCTACTGCTAGGTGAGGGGATGGATTAGAAAGCTTTACCAGATCCCCCTAGTGCTTTCAAAATCCTTCCCTCTCTCTCATGATCTTGTGGCTGGATGGATAAGGGCTTGAGACAGAGACCGATTAAGGCCAGAAGATCATTTGGGGTTTTCAGTGCAACATACCTATTGCCTGCTGATTTTTCCCCCCTTCTGATTCCTATCTTTTCACCTCCTCAAAGCACAGCTCCTGCTCACTTTGGTAGCATTTGTAAGCACTGAGCATATCACACTGCAGGGCTGTGATCCAGGAGCCCAGCAGAGGAGGAAGACCTTATTAGTGACCCTTTGTGGGAAATCTGGTTTTAGAGACTTGGCACATTTCATGTAAGAGCATAAAGGTCAGTTCTCTAGGACAGCCCCACGTTGTGTAACCACAAGATCATCTTTCCTCCTGTGCACTCTGCTCCCCTGTTCCCTACATGACTTGCAACTTCTGCAGGAAATCATGTACTTGAGCTTCTGTTCCTTCCTTGTGTAACCCTGATTCATCTCCAGCATAGGCCTACGCTGGCGCCTGAATTACCAAGGGAAAGGGTTTACATGAGTGTGTCTTTAAAGACTGTTTTGTAGCACATAGGTTGCAGGGGCTCAAATTAGGCTGCAGTAGCTGAATTTGAGAGCTTGGCAAACCAGCCTTGCTGGTTTTTTTTTTCCTAATGTCAGTTCCCTGCAGTTTTAACAGAGGAAAATGGACTATAAGGAAGACCCAGCACGGCCTGGCACAGCAGGATGGTTCTGGGCTGTCTGAGCACATTGCTCCATGCCACCAGCCTTAGCTGAGTTCAGGCCACAGAGCCAGTTAGGTTCCTAAATCCCTTCATTGCAAGAAGGCTTCTGGACCTTCACTCAAAAGTAGTCTGGGACCAGCTGGGGAAGTAACAGCAATGGTCAGTTGTTGTCCTTCATGTACACAAGCCCTGGCAGAGCACAGAGGTGCATCGTATCGCAGGTGTCTGACAGCTATGTCCTCAAGTGCTTTTAACCCTGACCTCCTTTCACTCTCCCTGTCCTGTCTCTTCCTTGTCTTCTTGGACCCGTTCTTCTAGGAACATCATTCAGCCATTCCTATTTCCCCTCCTACCGACCCATCCAGTCTGTTTCCCCCATCCCCTTCTCCAGTAAACTCTAGTCCTCCTGGCAGACCCTGCCTTCCCTCCCTGTTCATCCCCTGCCAGTCCCCTGCCCTCATCAGCCTCAGCCTCAGACTGCAGGTGCTGAGAGGGATATCACTTAGAGGGGAGGGCTCAGGGTGGCAAAATGTGTTCTTAGCACCCCACCCCAACAAAAAAAAAGTGTATTTTTTATATATATAGATAAAAAATTATATATAAATATATATATTTGAAATCAGGCTGAGAGAAATGTCCAGAGTGCAAAATTTTGCCCCAAGGAATAGGCATTTGGCAAATGAAAAGAACTGTCAAAATGCAAAGATTTGGGCAGTCACACTCGACGAGCAAAGTACGCAAAACCCTCTGTGGCTCACAGCAGTCTGCCTTCCAGCAAGGCCTTTGGGAGCCCTGGCGTGGGGCTTTGGGGCTGGTCCGTGTCTCCGCAGCAGAAGGAGCAGCAGCCCGAAGAGAGCTGAAAAAAGAACGAGATCCAGTATGCATGTGCCTGAGCCTTTCCCAGGGAGCACTGATGCTGCGGTCACCCTTTCATCTCCCTTCCCAACTCAACCAGGGATCTGGTTTGGCTTTTCATGCGTGCAATGAGCTCCCTTGACTTCCTGTTCCCAGCTCATGTGGTGCTTCCTCCCGTGCTCCACAATCTGCTGCGGCTCCCCAAGGGGGGCCGGGGACAGATGGCTTGATTTCAGCTGATAAAGGTCCTGCCTTCAAAGGAGAAGCAAGGTGGAAGCTGTGTGGCCTGATATCTCTTTCTGATGCTGTCAAAGGGAGGCCGAGGAGACCAGCTGGAGCCGGATGGAGACCAGCTCCATTGCAGGGATCATGGAGGGGAAACAAATTTTTCTTTAAAAACGCTCTCCTTGTGCTGCTAAATGGTGTCTGCTTGCCTATTTCAGGCAGCTCCTGCCAAGCCTAGTTTAATTCAATATTTAAGGTATCCTCTGGTCTTTTCTCAGCCCGCTGTGCTACGTGAAAGATACCAGCGCTACATATCTTCAGACGCTCTCAAGGGGTGGCCAGGAATGAGGCTGGCATTTTGTGTGCCACTGACTTTTAAGCTCAATGTGGTAAAACGCTAACCAGGCTTGTCACTTCCCAACCACAGTGTCTGGCAGCACTGGGTCTGTTGGACACCTTGCTGAGCCCAGCCCCAGTGGGCATTGTGGGGCTGGCAGGCTCTCCAGGACCTTTGCAGTGCATAAACTGCAACCCTGCAATAACCGAGGGAATTGGGAGCAAGCTTAGTGAATAGAGAAGATGATAAAAGCCACCACTTCTGATAATAAGAATAGGTTTTTCTTCAGGAACCTCAGTTTTGCACTTTTTTTTCAGGATTGGGAGGGGAAGAAGCATCCCTGCCCTTTGGAGACAGAATAATTTATAAGCCACATTTACAAAAACCAGAGATTTCCCTTTAAGTTGGCTCCTGTGCCTTCGTCTCGGCTTCCCTGATTAATCACATAATGAGGATATTTCTAATACAAAATTGTCAGGGGAGAAGGGAGCCAAATAGTGCTTTATCAGAGGAGAATCTGTATCACCCCGGATGCTAATTAGTCACAGAGATGCAGGCGTGGGGAGGGGGGCGAAGCAAGGTCTTATTTTAGAAGCCGAAATGATTTGTGCCCTCACAATTCCTCGCGCAGGGCTGGAAAGCAGTGCCAAGGTAGAGAGCGACTTGAGATCTCCCTCGGCTTCTGCATCCCCGCCCTTCAGACACGTTTGCCACGCTGCTGCTCCTGCTGCTGTTTGCAGGGTTATTTCTGTCACAAGCTTGGCTAAACAGAAACTCTCTCCTTATAAATATGGAAATCTGATGACTGAGCTCTCCATCTCTTGGGACAAGTTGAAAGTGTTGTGCTAAAGAGAAAAGGGCTGTTGAGCACTCAGCTTGGTGGCTTTGTTTTCTCTACTAGTGGAGAGAAACCGGTAAGGTTTTAATGCTGAGATCCACATTTGCAGGATGGGCAAATGACCTCTCAGGCTGTGCTCACGGCAACGTGCTGAAGACTTTGCACTGGTGGCCATGCTGAGCCTGGCGCGGTGAGGACAAGAGCAGTCCTGCCTGCCTGGTTCTGCCCTCTCAAAGCCGTTAGCATTACCCACCAAGATCCTGGCTGAACCCATCAGCCTCGGTTGTGGGGTCAGGAGGCAGCACTGGGTGGGTATGAAAGCATGTCTGTGGCAGAGTCCCCTGCTCCGTCCAGGCTAAGCTGGTGTCCACTGCTGAGATCCCCAGCTGTCTGCAGTGTGACAGCTGTGCTTGGTGCGTGAGCCTTGGGCAGCTGCTCGTCTTTTGGGTTGCATTGGAAGAGTCCATGTTTTTAGATTTGTTGAAGAGCTGTGAACGCTACTGGGCATCCATTATTATTCCTGAGAAATCTCTTGGAATCTCCATCCCAGAGTGGTGGGCCCCTACAGTGCTTCTTCAGGGCTTTGTTTGGATCCCGCTTATAGCCTGTCTCCTTTCCTTGGTTTTCTCAGCATCCCTCCTTCCTGGGGCCAGAGGTAGCTTTGATCTTGGACAAATGCGTAGGTATTTGTTCTTCCCTCAACATCCTGACTGCTTTTGCTACACAGCATTCCCAGATCTTCAGCTTCCCTAGAAAGCAGTCCTGAGTTCTTGAGATTTCCATGCTGGTGACTTTAACTCTTTCCTGAGCCAGTTTTGGCTGAGTACCTGAAAGGAGATGCAGTGATTCCCTGCTGAAAGCACTTCAAAGATCCATCCATGCCCTTGGTTTTGGGTGCAGGCTGAGTAAAGTGCAGGCATGCAAACTCACCTTGTATGGACAGCAAACACCGTGCCCAGGGTGCATTGGGTTGAAGGCAATAGACCTGGCAAACATGAAGTAGGTGTGCAATGGAGAGGGCATCCTGTGGTTTCAACATGAATCCAGAGGCTGAAAAAAAGTTCTGCAGCTTGCACGCGTCTTGTTTTCATTGCAGAAATGTCTGACATCAAGCGGACACTTGGTGGGTGACATTGGCCATTGTGCAGGTCTCGTCATTAACTTGAGACCTCAGTCAGAGCGCTTGCAGAGCTGGACACCCCTGCCCTCTGGCAGAAGGGGCATTTACTAGGTGCAAGAGAAAGGCAGGATGAAAAATGATTGTTGGAGAAGGAGTGAACAGGAGAAGCAATCAAACAGCTCAGAAAAGGATCTGAGGGATTGGATTGAAGGTGCCAGGAGTATTCCAGGAGCAAAAAGCAAGACCTCGTTCATCTTACGCTTATAGGAGTTGGACATGTAAAAATCAGCCACCTTTCTTAAAAAAAGGGTCCTAACTGCTAACTGGAAAAGAAGGAGTGGCCCTAGAGGTATGCTAGTAATAGCTGTGACATTGAACCACTGGTTAGAGCCCTTGGTCTTTTGAAAGGTATGGATGTGGAGCCGGCTCAGCTTTTCCTGCTATTGTTCTTACAGCCAGAGGCTCTGAAAGCTTAGTAACATCGTATTTGCCACGCTGGATCCGGTCGATGGCCTACGAAAGCAATTATCTGATCTCCAGGACGTTGGAGAGAACTTATATCACTGAGACAGGACTCTCCTACTGTCATTTGTATTGTGCTGGTACATTTTGGTCAAAATACATCATTTGTACAGTATCTGCCAGAACCAGCCAACATTTTTAGTGTTTCCTTCAGGCAAACTTTGGTCTCGTCTTTCACGTACAGCTGGAACAGCCTAGCTGCATGCAGAGAGGATCTGTAAACCATTCTGTATATGCCCACAACCATGGCATTTCAGCAGTGATGGCACCACTTGTCTTGCACTTTTTCAGCCAGTTTCTCTGTGTGCTGGGATTGTCCATGGGCAGGAAGCACAGTTCCTCTCCACCACGCAGGACAGTCTCTGATCGTCTTCGTTTCAGGTGGAAAACTCAACTCTCTCTTTGAAAATAGACTTTTCCTCTTGGTGAGGCTCCTTTAAAGCCTTGAAGGAGTAAAGATGGGACAGACCTTTGAAAGAAGCTTTAAACACTAACCAGCGAGCATGAATTCAGTCACTACAAGGTCCTGCTGTGGTCCGTTATCGGCAGCACTGGGGCAGAGCACTGCAAATTTCTATAGGATTCAGCTACAGCATGTAGCCAAGAGCTCGGGCTCCTGTTCCTGCCTCCGTCCTCCAAACACACTGTGATCTTGGCTCTGACACGTTTCTCAATTTTTAATCATTTTGAGGGTATCCTCCTCATGAGTCGAGGTTTAAAGAGCAGTTGTATAGTTGTTTGGGGGTTTCTCAGATCTTGCTTTGGCCATATGCCAGTTGCTAAACAGACTCTTGGAATAGCTACTGAGGAATTTGTGATGCTTTATTGCCTTAAATGCTCATGTCTCATGTTGCACCTCAGAGCTGTGGCTGTATAATCAGAGGTACAAAAGGAAAGGTGTAATATCCTCATGTATATATCCTTTACAAGGAAGGAAATGTTTTGGTATTTAAGCATCCTGAAAACATACCTCAGTTAATAGCTGGTTTTAAATAGTTATTGCATGCCAGCCGTTTGGCAAGTGCTCCAGGCAGTGGGGAGTGCAGTGTGGCATTTCTCTAATTTGCAATGTTAATGATCCAATTTAAGTCATGTAAAGTTAGCACAAGATACCAAACCTATAAATGTATGTGATAATAGTGATGGCTTATGTGCTTGAGAAGAGTCTGGGGGGAAATACAGTGTTAAATATACTCTATCATGATTGAAAGGAAAGGACTGGGGGCTGCTTGTGCTGCTGGTTTCTCAGAGGGAAATCTAACAGAAATCACGTAATTACTCCCATTTTTCTTCCTTGTCCCTCAGTTGCTTTCCCAAAGTATTTGGTCTACTTACTGAATTGGTGCTTCCTCTGTTACCGTAGACTCCCAGGATTAGTCATACATCATCATCTAAAAAAAGAGCCTTTCTTCCCTGTGCTGCAAATGTCATTTTTGATTAGGAAAACAGACCTCTGAAACGTCTTGTTCCCTTTCCACAGCTTACGCCTTTCTGTTTGCTGCATTTTGTTCAGCTTGAGTGTGGCAATCGGGCAGACCCTTGGCGGCCGGGGCTCCAGGGGAGCATTTCAGCACAAGCAGTGCGGCACACACAGGCAGACTGGCAGTTCTTTTCTGCCCCCATTTGAAACAAAGCAAAGATCTGAACTTCTTGTTACCTGCCAGTGAGCTGAGCTACCCCAACTGCAGGTGTACGCAGTAAAAAGTCATTTTAGTGACATTCTGGTTCAATTTAATTAATATGACTTGAGGTTTTAATCATGCAGCAACATTAACACTGATGGCTTTTCAATTGCTGAAAAAAATGGCTCCAAGTACCAGTTTGTCTTACAATTATAAATGAATCAGGTTCAAAATCTGGATCTTGTAGTGGGTATTGCAGGCCTAATTTGTTCCTGTTAAACAAGATCTGTTCAGTAGTTGCTCAGAAAAGAAAAACAGCAATGTTGTAACTGGTGCATTGGCAGAGCTAGTAGAAAGTCAGTAAACAGTTGTTGTTTATTGCTTTGTTGAAACTGAGTCAGTAGCTATCAGAATGTATTTCAGTGCGTCAGTCGCCATGTCACCAAAATGCCATTTGTTTTCATTTTGGTACTGGGTGGTGATGCTGAGATGAGCAGTCAGTGCTCTGGATCCGGCAGCATGCACATGTTGATAAAAAGTGACAACCACGTCTTCCTGGGACCCTTCTGCTCTGGTCACCGTGTGATTCTGGAGTTCCTTCAACCTGTGAGACTTAGAAAAAAGATGGTTTTCTTCAGCTCACCCAGAGAGAAGGTGAAGGCCAGCCATGGTCCTTGGCAGTGGGTAGGGGAGTTTGGAGAACCTCTCATTCCCAGGATAAACGAGTGTTCTGCCTAAATGAGACTGGCTTAGAAGCAGGCTCCTTTCCTCTTAAGACAGATGGGGGAAAGGGACCTAAAAAGATCAAGGATCTTACCAGCTTGCACCAAATCCAGATCAGGCTTCCCCAAAACCGGATCAGCTCTGTTGACTTTCTGTGTAACAAATCGGTTTCTAATCCGGGCTTGCAACAGCAATTCCACAACTTCATCAGGCAAGTGTACGGTTCCTTAGCCTTACCTCTACAGTTTTCTCTGATATTTCCTTGCAACCCTGCTGCAATTTAAGGTAATCATTTCTTATTCTGGTGATCAGAAACATGAAAAAAAACCTACTCCCTTTTTTTCTGTGGCAGCCTTTTCTGTATCTGAAGACAGCTATTGTACCTCTCCTTAGTCTTTCCCTTTTTTCTCTGAACAACCCCATTCTTCTAGTGTTCCTGGATGGTTGTAGCTTCTAGCTTTCATCTATAGGATTGCTGAGGGGATTACGTCTTCCTTGAAGTAATGGGCTCCAAAACTGTATGTTTAAGCTGAAGCCTGAGGGATGCGGAGGAGAGCATGAGAGAGTCTTTTGTGAGGTTTGCAGGTTCCATTCCTGCCATACATCCCCCTGTGACGCTTTCCTTTCTCTTGCTGAACATGCTATTACTGACCATTGTTCACCTATATGGTGGATTCATCTTGATCCACTATAAACCTCACAGCCTTTGAGGTTCTCCTTTTATGCCATTTCTCACATAGACAGACTATACACATCTTGGTTCCCAGTGGTTTTGTTCCCAGTGGGTTTTTTTAAGCACTTTATGTTCATAGATATTTTATGTCTATATTGTAGTGATACCTAGAGGCTGCAGAGGTCTGCTGTCCAAAACACCATACCCACCTGTGCGTATCAGTCCCCTCCCCAGAAGCATGCTTCCTACAGCTGCATTTCTCAGGATAACCTAATGCAGTACAGCTTGAGGCAGAGTAAATCTGCAAACAGCATAGGATATTTTGTTCTCAGAGCAGAGAGACTGAAGGCATAAATATTTATTAGCAGGAGCAATGTTCTAGCTGGAGAGTCTGGGATGACAACATGGGAATGATAGAAGCTTCTCGGTGACCGGAATGTACCCCCTGTATTTGGGGTGCATGCGGTTTCTCACTTGTTTTTCTGCTCACTAAGTCAGTCTCTCATGCACAGAACATCTATCAAATTTTCCAGACTCCATGTTTGATGTGGAAAAGAAGCAAAACACTTGGGCTTGTCCTTTCTTGTTAGCATTTGTTTGCAGTGTGTGATCCACATGGGCAGCTTCAGAAAGCAGGAGTCTGCTGAGCTGCAAGTGCTTACTGTAGGCTGTCACACACGTGTTGGTACCGAGACTTTCAGCATCTTTAAGCTGGACAGAAGACAGCAAGCCCATAATCAGTTGGTATAGGAGAGAGACAAAGGTAGCTGGATGATACTCCTGAGCAGTCAATTCATACTGATTCAGCTGATGATGATCAGACCACAGTCTCTGAACTGTGGAGAGGAGTGGTGGGTAAAGCCCTGTATATTGGGTCTTTCCTTGAGATTAGAAGCTGAGGGCAATCATGACCCTCTGCTTTTATCAAAAAGTAGAGCTGCTTTAATGATCATAGAATTTCCCACCGACAGCGGAGTGGAGAACATTTTCTTAGGGCTGTAAAATTTACTGATTTTTAGGATTAGGAAGGGTGGGCAGACAGAGACATATCGGTTTCCAGCTATGTTTTTAAGGGGCAACTGAAGGTCACAGAAACTGCATGTGCCCATTCCCTTCCACATGCACTGGGGTCCCAGAGGATTTGCAGGGTGGAAAGCAGAGGCTTGTTAGGCTTGCAAGATGTCAGAAGCATTTACTGTGAAGGAAGGCAAAGGAAGCTGCGTTTTCCAAGGTGCTACAAGGGTGTGTTTGTACCCAGCACCCAGCTCCATTGTTTAGTGTGTAACTGAACAGTTTGCTGGCTGCTTGGGGCTATTTCCCCCCATAGTCAGTGTGGGTTACTGGGAGAGGTAGACGATAAAGAGTAGAAAGGCTATTGACATGGTGCATTATGGCAGATGTTGAGTTTCTTGCCAAGTACTGCAAAAAGGAAAGGGAGGATTTAAAAAAAGAGAAAGAATAAAAACACTGCTGAGCATGCCATCTTCCTTAAACCCCTGATTTCAGTTTAAAGTAGTTTCAGCTTCTCTCTGTGCCCCTGAATACCAAGGATTCACAGCAGTCCTGCTCCATGAAGGTTCACTGGGACTAATTTATGATGTTCAGAAATGGCACATGGTACACACCATAGGACATGTCTGTACCTAGCAGGAGGACAGTTTTCAAGGTCCATTGTTTTGAGCCTGTAGAAAAACTGGTAAGGAATGGCCCCACCATTCAAATGCTGTGGTTGTGCATGCCCAATTAAGCTGCGAGCGTGCGGGGAGAAAACTTTGATTAAACTCTGGCCCCAGCCAAACGTCCATGCAGTGGCCTGACTGAATATATTTTTTCCCTAGGAATGAAGACATAAGGAGGCCTCAGGAACAAAAAATCCCTTGAATGTATTAAATTTCCATAGCCATTTAGAGCCCCTGCAGCCACATCTCGGCACTTACCTTTTGGTTGGGAGTGGTGTGTTCCCCACAGTGAGCCGAGAGAAATCACATAATCTGGCCTGGGACCAGTCACACCATGTAGCTGAGATTTTGACATTGTGGTCAGAGCTCAATGCATCAGTTTAGGGAGGCTTGTAAAAAAGGACAAAACCACCAAGTGAATTCCAATAGCGAAAGCCTACGATGAGTCTCAGTGTGCTCGTAGGCATTCACAAGAAAAAGGCTGATTAGTCAAGTAGATGTTTCTCTGGGTGGATGAGCTATATAGAGAGAAATGCACCCGTTCAGTACGCACAGAAGCAAAGCGTGTTCGTGCAAAGAGGCAGCTCTAGCCGAGCTGCTGTGGGAATGCTGTTGTTCTTGCATCCAGGATTGTTACTATGGAGTCCTGTGCAGTGCTGCAGAACGTACATGAAGTGATGGATGGGAAATATGACAGTGCCTTAGCACTCCTGGGCCAGGCATAGATACCCGCTGGCACTGGGTACACTGTCTCTGGCCCAGCTTGGTTTCCTTTTGGTTCCGTTTTACTCTCTGGAGGGAGCGGGCCTGGCCCATGCACTCAGTGGTGGTCACCCCGACTCTGCTGGTGCTTTGTGATCCTTCTGTGCAAGTCATGGGTCTGTTGTGTGGCTGTAACATGTTCCCCTGCAGGTCTGCTGTAGAAGTGCCATGCTGCTGGGGCAGAAAAGAGCCGTTCCAAAACTTGGAGATTAATTCCTGGTGTGGACTGGCGTTATTATGGACTCTGCTGCTGTGTCCTTCTTCATTCTCACTTCCAGTGCCAGAGGCAAGGATGCAGTCTCCACCAGCTGCTAGGCCTCCTCTGTAGTCAGTGGGGAGAGGGAGACACATCTCCAGGGATGGATTCATCTCGTTTTAAGATGAGTGTCTAAGACAGGATGGAATTAATCGCTCTTTGACAATCATCTTGGTTTTCTCTGGAGGTCTAGGTTTAGTAGCAC
This sequence comes from Fregata magnificens, assembly GCA_013389945.1. Classification (NCBI taxonomy): domain Eukaryota; kingdom Metazoa; phylum Chordata; class Aves; order Suliformes; family Fregatidae; genus Fregata; species Fregata magnificens. Next base: position 117,412 of record WAAD01036960.1, on the reverse strand, counting down.
TAAGAAGCATCCAACTCTTGGAGTCATGCTCCTTAAAAACAGCTGTATCCTGCCTTTTCCCAGACTGTCAGATAAAAGATTCTCATCCGGGAAGCCTGGACACAGGTGGTGCCACTTACCACCTTACACATCCTTCTTGGAGAGGTTCTAGCATGTCTGGGAGACAGCCGTGTCCTTTGTATTATCTGGCCATTCCCATGAATATCCTTTCCTACAGCCTGGATTCTCGTCTAGCCCCTTCAGCTGAGTGTGTTGGAGAGTAATCCCGTGTTACAAGGATACCACAAGAACTGGTCTTCAGTTCAGATCATAGAATAGGTTCTGACACAGAAAATAAGGATGGGTATTTCAAGTCGGATTAAAGGTTTCACCTACCCCTGTGTTGTGTCCCCAAGAGGGCAAGAACAGAGTGAGCCCGCAGTGATGCCTCCCTGGTTCCCCGCCTCCAGTGACCTGTGCCTGGGCGGCAGCCTGAGCCAGAAGCAGTGCTTTTGGATTTGATGGATATTCCTTCCATTCGTTTTTCTCCCTTCTCCAGTCACCCTTTTCTGAGCCCACAGGAATGCCTTTTAACATCCACAGTAGCACATCATCTGCTATATGGAGAAGTACTGAGTTTGTTTCCAGCTTCTGCTTGTTAACTGCCACTTGATATCTCATGGTTGTAGAAAATAAGGGCTAGCTGATCCCTGTTCACCTTCTCACCCCATTCAGGATTATTTAGACTTCTCCCAGAGCCCTCATCCATTGTCTCTCCCTGGCTCAGGGGACCTGATCTGTCCAGCTGGTCATCTGACGGAACCTGTCATCCAAGATCTCTTCCTTGAGTGACAGTAGCTAGACAGAGCTACAGCTCATCATTTATAAAGTTGGAATTGTTTTTCTTCTGTGTACCACTTCACTTCTAGCTTCATTTAATTTCAAGTGCTGTATTTTTGCCATTCAACTGCTGTATTTTGTCATTTAGTGTGGTTATTAAAGTGGGATTTTTAACCTAAAATGCATATGATTCATCATTTATGCCTAACTATGTTCTCCTGGAGACTGGCTTGTTTGTTTGCAACCTGCTCTAGCCTTTTTAACCAGTCATTAAACTGCTGCATTAGAGGAAAAGTGCAGCAGTGACTGCATTAGAGGAAAGCAGAAGAAATTGCATGTGGTTCAGCATTATCTATTCAATGTCATTGAATGCAAAGTCTTGTAAGCACCATCCATTTTAAGTACTGTGAAAGTCTACTGGATAGTGCAAAGGAGCAGAATTTTGATAAAACTTTATAACCCTACATATGTTATTTGACCAGTTTCTATGAAGATAGAGCCTAATTCAAGAATCACATTTTATCTCATAAGCACAGTGTATTAAAAAGAGCTAATGTGCACTGCAGACAGAAGGCAAGCACTGGGGAGGAAGGGGCAGTGGCTCACAGAGTGATATTTTTACTGAGAGCAAAGAGCTTTGAAACTCAGTGACTCTGCCTTGCACACAGGTGTCAGTGCCAAATGATGGGTTGCATTTTTATAAGAAATTATGTATAAAATACAAACTCCAGAAACTGAGAGGTGAACAATATCAATTCACCAGTTTGGAATGGTATTTTCTGGTATTTGGTTTCTGATGCTTTGTTCCATTTCTTACAAAATGATGGTTTCTTCAGATATTGGACCTAATATTAGGTGTTTGTTTTCCCTGTGCAGCTCTACCTAATGTAAATCCAAATCTACATACACATATATGTATATAGATATTCATGTTCAATTTAGTTTCTAGCATCTAGGTGGGGAGAAGTGAACATGTTTGAAAATCAATTTTAATTTTCACTGTGGTGCTAAGTAGAGATAGTTCCAGCAGGTTTGAAGTTTGCTGTGAAAGGACTTTAAACATTGTGGTAAAATTTAGATAAGGGTAGGACTTTAAATAAGTGGTAGAACTGCCTGAATTGGTAGTTTGTCTCTCTCTGAATCCTTTGATGTGCTGTACCATAGAGTACAACACTACGGGGATTAGGTTGTCTGCAAGTAGGCGTGACAGAGTGGACTCTGTGTTTGGGGAGCTTTGGTTTTTGGGGGGATTTCAGTGACAGTGAAAGGTGCTATGCTGACAGATACTGAAATTAAATCTTTCTGATTAGCCACGAAATAGGTCCAGCATGGGAAGTACAGACTTCTTCATCCCTCTCGCAAGCGCAACCAGAGATTGAATTCTCCTACTCATTCAATCCTCATTCCTTCTGAGCTGGACTTTCACACACAGGTGGTCATGAGCTTTTTAGTTTTAATCATGAGGTTGACTGGTCCACTTGGAACTTGGCTGAAACTGTAAATGCATTTCATACAACACCCCGAAGAGTCATCACATGAAAATGGTTTGGGACTACTGCCAGCCCAGGCTGAATTTGAACTGATGTCCCACCCTCCACAATATATTCTCAGAGTATCATCCATCATGTAAGTCTGATGTTGAAATCTGGCATTTCCAGAGGTACTTTTAGCATACTAAATGTGCTTCCAAAGTTCTGTGTTTTGCCCCTGGGTTTCAGCAGTTCAAAACACTGGCATGTTTTCTGCTCCCTCTAATGCGGGTGGGGATGGACTCACCTAACAGCCAGTTAGAGAAGAAACTGCATAACTTTTAGCTAAACCATTCCGTTTTCTTTCCTTTTCTTTCTTAACAGGACCCAACAGCTGCATCTATTTCGGACAGAGATTGCGATACGAGAGAGGGAGAGACTGTAGCCATGAACTATAAGCCGTCCCCACTTCAGGTGAAATTAGGTGAGTCTTTGCTGATGGAGAGTAAAAAGGCTGAATCCAAGGTTTGAAATACGGTGAGGTGCTCGTGGGATCGTATGCAGATCTCCATGCATGTGGCTGAGCATGCCAGCTTGGCCCAAACAACTCACAGAGCAGTTTTATCATTGTGATTCTGCTGCTGAGAGAACTGACCTACAAACATGTAAGGACCCTGTATCTTGCGCTGTGGTAGAGGAAGGAAGCTGTGCCTTGAAAGGAAGGCATAACTTTTTAAACCTACAGATTTTTATCAAGCTAAGATCAAGGCTTGGCCAGACAAAGAATGAAGATAATATAGAGGGACTATAGAAAGAAGAGAAGACAGAATAACTGCAAACAAAAGGGAAAGGATCAGAGACTTGGGCCACTACCAGGAAAAGGTAGTGCTGTGTTACTGTGAGATGGAGGGCTTGTAGGTCTGTAAAGGTTCACATACAAATACTCGTGCTATTTCTGAGCAATATTTTTTAAATTCTGGAAGCAGAATCATCCAATTAGCACAATACACTGCTTCCTCACAAGGCTAATGCTTACAAGAGGACAGCAATCCACACATGGCTGTCCTGCCTCCAAAACCTGAGCCACTATTTTGCCACACAGCCTCAAGAACCTGATGAAGGACAAGTCAAAGCAACAGTGTGCTTTTTTCTCAGAACATGGATAAAAAATGGGAATCTAAGTCTGGAAAATTTCCCAATGCAGGAAGCAGTCCC
>WAAD01036960.1:93380-113888 GCA_013389945.1 Fregata magnificens | reverse complement strand
ATGCAGGAAGCAGTCCCCTGGTTGTCCTTCACATCAGAACAAATGACATTGAGAGGATGCTGCTGGAGCTGATTGAGGGTGACTATGCCATGTTGAGGAAGGCTCTGAAAGAAGTGCGTGCCCACATGTTCAGTGGAATAGCTCTGGCCTCTACCAAATGAGTGATAGGGAAGATCAGCAGACAGCTAAGGTTTGAAGAACCTTTACCCAAGGACCTGCAGTACTACTGCAAACACTAGTGCTGGCCTCATTTATAAGAGGAGCCTTAAAGAAAACACCAGGAAGAGACTGGGGAGCACTTGTGAAGTCTCAAGGCTCTGCCTGAGTACATGGTAAATTGCATAATCAGACAAATCTGGTCATAGCAATGCAGAAAGGAATGTCACAGAGTAGGCCCATAGATGGCAAAGGAAAAGAAAGTAGTTGAATAGGCAAGGTCTCGCTGCAAGAGTGACTAGGAAGAAGACAGAAAGTTGGATATCCAAACGCAGCAAGATGATGCAGCAAAGTGGAGGACCGTGAGCTACTGATACAGGATATGAGCAAGTGCATTGGGACAGTAGATCTGTCTTGTAATCGCAGTCGTGAATACTCTAAAACCAGTGGCTGCTTTTCAGGAAAAGGCAGGGAGCAGCAGTATGTGTTAATGACAGCACAACTCACAGTTTGGTAAAAGATTATCACTGCCAGCATGCCATATGCCACCAGGATCCTTTTTCACTGCCAAGAGAGTTCTGTAATGTTATTAGAGAGATAATTACTACTGCAATAGTTGTTTTGGATAATTTAACATCAGGAATCAGGTTGGAGAGCAATTGACACTATTATTGGTAAGTCTGAGATATTCTTGCATTTCTAGGCAATAAAAATATCCTCCAGAGATTCACTAGCATGAGAGGAAATGGTGCTATTTTAGATTGGCTTTGGTAAGTCATGAGGACATTATAGGAGATTTAATCATAGGAAATAGATTTGGATTCAGGGATAACAAGTTCAATTCATGCAAATTAAATGAAAAGGTAATTTGAGATAGATCTGTAACAAACCTCAGTTTTATAAACTAAGTGCTTAAGCAAAGCCAGTAGATTGAGAAACCCAGGAACTCAAAACACATCAGGTGGTGTTGAAGGAGAAAGTATCAGAAGAAAGGACATTGCTAATTGAGTTCTCCAACAGTCATTTCATTTATATGTTCATTAATGACTTTGACACAAAAAGCAGGAGTCGGCAAAGAAAATTTAGTCATAGCATATTTGGGAGACATCAGTACAACAAAGACTCAGAAATACCATAGAGAAAAAACATGAAAACTGGAATAATAGAAATGAGAAGAATATGACGGGAGAAACTCAATCTGCTGTAAACCAGCAAAATTACCAGCTGGAGGTGACTAAGGAAGAGGAAGCCTGTTACACTAGTTGATTGCAAGGTAACTACTTATTAAAATGGACTAATACATGAAAATATGCCATAGTCACACTTCTGCAGAGCTTACCAGCTTTTTCGCAAGGATCAGATACAACAGGATGATTAGTCTTTCTGCCAGAACTTCTGCTTTTCCACACAGGGAAAATGGTATTTCATTTAGCCACTGCTGAATGCTACTATCCACCAGTAAAGAGGCAAAGGGAGGTATTGGAAGAGTCTGAACAGTTTTGGCGGTAGATGGGGGCATACCATTGCCAGGGCCTCCTTTCCAGCTAGTGCTCCTGCCCAGTGAATACTCAGTGCTGACCACAATATGGTTATGAAGGTAATAGTGGGTGAAACCTACCTGCTTGAGACAAATTGTCTTGCAAGGCTGACAAGCATCTTCCTGCCTTGTCTCCAGAGAGAAGTCTGCTCAAACACCTCTCTCTGCCTGTGGAAACAGCGTGCCTCTTTAATCAGATGAACACATATCTAGTGGCATTTGGATTGACTCTCTATTCTTAGCCATACCCAGATGAGTTCTAGGTTACCTGGGACAAAATGAGACTAACGGTATTGTCTGTAGCCAGTGTAACGTGCCTTTAATCCACATCAGCTCTTGCTGCTGTTATTCTGAAAATTTGCCCAGCCTTTACAATTTTCAAGCAGTTTAATGGCTTGCCTCTCCCAGCTCTGGCCCCTGTTCCCCCAACTAGATTTTTTGTCTCTTCTGCATTAAGCTTGTCAGGATTTGGATTGGTTTTTTAATCTTTTTAAGGCTAGACAAAGTTAAGGTAGTACATAAATGTTTAATAGCTTAACTGGCAGAGCCATTGTTGGGGATGGTAGCGACTAGGGTTTTAATCCTATTGCAGGTTTTCCGTATGGATAGTGTCATTTTTCACTGTTAATTCAGAATCAATTGTTCAAATGTCAAATGCTGTGATGGAAGGTTGATAAATGTCATTTTTCACTCTGTGAAGATTCATACATAAATCTGTCATATGTGCTTGCTGGAATCTTGGTTCAAGTGAGCTCAATTAAATACCAGCCCAGCATGAATACAACTTTTGCTTCCAGAAGCTGCAGTGATTGAAGTGTGACAGAAAAAGTGTGCTGTGCTGCACGCACTGAATGCAGATTTATCCTACTGCTTGAATGGTCTTTTCCTTGGTTGTTTCTCCCCTGCTGAATAAATACATTTGGCCACATGTTTGCTTGGGGGGGTCAGGTAGATACAAGAAAAACTTCACAGGTAGCTTATATTTCTAGTGGCTTCCTAATGGTTACACCTGGTTTATAAGTGGAACAGTAAAACATCTGGCTTGCTGCTGGGGCCACATCAAAAAAGAGGAGAACCTCACACCAAGGGGAAGTAACATCTCCCAGTTCACATAGTTCATCATCTTAAATCCTTATTGATATTATATCTGTATTAATTATGTATTTCTTACTTTTCTAACACTCCCACTTTGTCTTTCTGTCAGGAACTGCAAGGCTTAGCCATGCTTCTTTCTTTCTTTCAAATGACTTGATAAGGAGGCTTCCGACAGCACTGAGGGGGACTGGGCATACATTAGTGCTTAGGAGATGTCTCCAGCCCATCCTTATTAGGAGGCATATCCAGATGGAGCACATATCACAAGCCTTTTGAAAACAGAAGAGAGTTGTGATAAGGAGAGAGGGAGGAACAGAATAATCTCCAAATGTAAATCTCAGGGGCTCCGTATCCACTGGAAGGCAGTGGATCCTCATGGGATCCCCAGGAGACAAGATATTATTTTAATGAAGCTTATGCCATCTGTTTTTCTATTTTGCATTTTTAATTTCCCTTCTCTGCGCTGAAATCCCCATCCAGACAGTCTGTCTGTCTCACGTAGCAGTCAGTGGCATTACAGTTTGTGTTAAAACAGAATGGGCAACGTGGCAATTGGTTGGAGTGCTACAGAACAAGGTACAGTGGTGATGAGGGATTGTGGCAGTGGCATCTTCATCAGCACAGCCACCACACTGGGAGCTTGGCAGTACATCTCCCACATCCATATCTGCGGATGAACATATGGCAGAGAGGCAGACAGGCAGCCTTCATCCCTCTGAGATACCTATTGCCTTAGATGTAAGCACCTCCTCTCCTTGGACTAGACAGAGAATAAGGCACTGTTTTTGGAAGTTTGCTCAGTGGGATGTGTAAAAGTATGTGAAAAATGAGTGTGTAAGCTAGGCTAACAGGGTCCCGCCTTAAGACTGAGTGAGCTACATGCAGATGGGGTCTCCTGCCATATGACCAAGAGGAAGCCTAGTTCATATTGATGCAGGCTTCAAAGTGTTTATGGTTTTTGTTTTAGACTTTCTTTGCAAAGCTTCTTGTAAAAAAATGACTTGAATTGCAAATGTAGCAGATAATTTTCCCGCTTTCCTAGCTATTGTTTCGTTCCCCTCCCAGCTTAGATCTCATTCTGGTATTTATCTTAATAGCAAAAAGCACAGTAGCTGATACTAGTCAGCCCCATAAGGAGAAGCAAGTGTCACAAAGTTGCCTTTGGTGTAAGCTGCTGCAGCTCAAGTATATAATCCACCAGCCTAACCAGAAACTTTCCTTGCTTCAAGAGGCAGGAAGCTGTTGTGACACTAACAGAGCAGAGCTATTTCATTAATTAACGGTATACTAACACTTTCCTCCTGCCAGCTGCATTGCAGGATGTTGCTTTTTTTCTCTAGGAAACACAGTGCAGATCACTCTTAGAGCAGGTCAGCCACAGCCCAGCTACTTCTGGGAAAGAAATTCTGCTCTCTGGGAGCCTGGACCTATTGGTAGGGTGAGCATAAAAGCCTCTTGACTCACCCCAGCCTGGCCTTTCGGCTTTCTGTATGACAGGGAGGAGATGAGAGCAAGTGAACGGCCATAGTGGGGCCTGAGCCAAGCAGAGGGCTCAGGGAGACGTGAAGGAAGTCTTGGTAGAAAAAGTCATTCTCTGACAAATAACCATAGTGCTCGTCCTTGAAGGAGAGATCCCAGGTGGGCCCACCAAGGCTTCTTGTCTGCTTCTGCTTCTTCTTGTATCAGTCCCACCTCTCCATCTTAGGATCTATAAACTTCCTAAGTTTTTGCTTGGTGACAGCAGAGGAGTTCATATCTGTCTTCCACAGTCTGTAGCTGGGGATGGGGGATTCTGCGTGGAGACACCAATTAGGTGCATCCACTTCCAAGCACTGAATTATTTTACTTGTGCTATTTGATTAATTCTTGCTTGCTAATAAATAAGGTTCTCAAAAACCTCAAGCAAGTAACTGGAATGATGTTTGCTTAGAGCAAGCAACTCTGGTAGGGGTAAAACAGCAACAGAAACCGGGTTGCAAGGAAATATAGCATGTTGTTTCCCGGTGTCCTTGACTTGGACAAAACAGAAGATCTAATTTATTACTGGGCCCCATCTTGGTGGAGACTGAAGTGAACAGAGGAGATAATCTATTTAGGGACAGAGGCTGACGACACATCTGTGGTGTTAGCTCCTGCCTTCCAGCCTGCTGCTGTGCATTCATGGCAGATATTGTATTGCTGTACGATCAGGGAGGAGTAGTACTGGGAATATCAGGCAATGAGCTGAGAACTACAAAGCCATCAGGTTTCAACATAACAAAATTGGTGCATTTCTGGTTGAAACTTTACAGATGGTCTCTAATCCCAGTAAAGGACAGACTGCCTTTATCTCCCCATGTGGCTCCTGAGACTGATCTTTCAATTGATGTCATTATTTAACCCCCTCTCCTAGGGCTGGGTGTGGGTTCAGAGCTTGTTTTAAAGCACCTCCATGGAAGAGCCACAAAGCGTACAGCAGAGCATCCTATCCCAGTGCTGTTCAAAAGGATGCCTTGCGCAGAGATCCCCTTCCAGGGCTGCTCTTGCCATGGGTCAAGAGGAAAAACTGGTGCTGGGAGATGCAGTCCCAAACAGAGCAGGCAGCAAGCATCTTGCATAGGCTGTATGGCTCAGTACCTGCCCTCATCCATGGCTTCTTTTTTGCGTCATCTCTTCCCAGTCTGCTTCACAGCTTGTGACTTCTAAGCATTTCATACAGAAAACAGAATAATAAGGGAAGGTTGAAGCAGACTAGACAAATCAATGCCATTAGTGTATCCTTTTGTCAGTACCTCAAGTACTGTACTATTCCCAATTGCTTTTCTGTAACAAGGCGATTAATGCTAATTAGGGAAAGCAGCTGTTGTTTCTGGGAAGAAGCTCTGTACGTAAATTAGGGAAACATTTTATAAAAAAGCTGTAACTCTTAAGCTAGGTCCCCAGGTTCCAGCTCTATTGACAAAACTGCACATTTCCATATCCATAACTGTTTGCATGGTGGCCTCAAGTGACATCATTACCTTAAGTGCACAAAGCCGTTTTCCTCCCCTGGGAGCACCCACTTCCTTGAATACAGTCTGTACTTTGTACGGGGGGGATGAGTAATGTGGAAGCCAGAGCATAGTGGCAATATAGCACTGCTATTGATTTTCTTCATGAAGATAGAAGTGCAGCCTACCACTCGGAGGTCTCCTGGGGCTTGGGAGGAATTTATTTAAACATTATTTCATGTGTTACTACTCTTCCCGTCTATAAGAGAAATCGCATACGCAGATTTATTGTAGCATCCTTCCTGTAGGGTATCTCCAGGCTCTTTTTGGAGGGGATGAGAGAGTGAACAGCTGCATCCCGTTAAGGGCAACAGGGCTGTCTGCAAACAGAGCAGCAAAGATGAGGGCAGAAAAACAGTTGTGACAGGCATATTATTGCAGATTAGTTAGAGGAGAAATAGAGGGGCAGAAAGGAAGAGGTGTGTGAGACACTGTAGCTGACACAGGCTCGGGTAAACAGTAAAGCCATTAAAAGAAACTGGAACAGAGCAATTAACTGGAGTTCAGCAGAGAGCTCTGGGCAGGAGGGAGTGTGTAAGAGGTTGAGATGGAGGGAGGGGAGGTACAAGTCAGCAAATCCCTGGAGCAAAGCATGACCATGTGAATATGAGCATGATGTGGCATGATGTTCATGAAACGAGCCTAGTCTTTCTGTCACTACAATTTGCCTGATTTGTTATGCCACCCCACCAGGGCTTTGCTGGCCTTTCTCAGCCGTCCACTGTCATACGCACGCCTCTCCCATGACAAGTTACTGGGTACCCATGCACCTCGCAAGTGGACAGAGACACACCCACTCACATCTTGTGTTGCGCACACCACTCTTGGCTAATATACCTTCAGATAAAAAGTCATGAAGGAGGAGGCTGTAAGGTAGCTGAATCATTTTGTTGGGCATTACCTGGCCATCCTTTAGCCACTCCAAATTTTTACAGTACCTACAGGTCTTATAGTCTAGGAAAGAGAGCTAATCCTGAAGATCTGCTTCTAGACAAATTATTTTACTTTGTAAAGAGAATGGGCCAAAGCATCTGGAGTCTGAATAGGGTGTTTGTGCCTGAAGCAGAAGGCCAGAGCTGCAAATTACAGGTTCTCTTCTTTGCCCTGACACACCATAATCTGTCACCTCAAATATGAGAAGCAGTGTAGAAGGTTGTGACGCAAAACAAATTAAGCAAATTATGGAGATTCTCTGATAGAAGGAAGGAAAAATTCAGTAATTGAAGTAGTGATGAGAATAAAAACTACCTGGTCTAGCAAAGCCTAACCCCAGCAGGCAGCACCACAGCAGTGATAGGCTGGTGGTCTGTTCAGAGCTGTCATTAAACCGTACGTATTGCTCTCATCACTGTTTTCTATGAAGTATGTAGAGAACTGGTTTAAAAGAGAGTGATGTCCCCAAAGGTCATTTATACCTTGTTCCTGACATTAAAAAGACTAACACCAGCTGAGTTGACAAGGCTACCTGCTCAGGTGTTGGCATCTTGGACAAAATCAACACTGAAAAGGGCAATAGTACTGTTTTCTGGCTTCTCAGAGCCCTGTGTCCTTAAATATAGGTTCCACCTGATCTTCTGGCCCTCTGCAGGGGAACATTTCTCCAGTTCTGAATTGCCCAGGTGTTACTATTTCTGTAATTCCTTCTGATGTCTCCATAGGTAGATGAGTTTCTGCGTAGCACTGATGGGAAGCAAGTAGAGCCCAATGTAAATAATGTAAACTGGTTCCAGAACAGACCACAGCATCCATGGACAGTATTGGATGATGCATTTTCTTAATGTGTTTGATTTATTAATGATGAGCCTTAAACTTTACCTGATGGTTAATTGAATTTGTTCTGACTATTCAGTGATGTGGGCTTCCCTTTTGTCTTCTCTGTGCTGCACACTCAGCTCTTAACTGGGAAAGGTTACTGTCTGCTTATTGAGTGTTGGGGCTAAAATGCTCCGTCAGCGTATCAGGCTCTATTAAGTAGAAATAACACACACTTCTCAAAGGGAAGGGATTTGTGCTGGTATAGGAAGTTCACTGCAATTCTTGTTTTTTAACTGCTATTCTTATGCACAGAGGATGCGTACAGCACCCTGAAAATTTCATGTTGCTTCTCTGAGGCCTTAGAGGATCCTTTGGAGACACAGAGCTAAGAAAAACACACAAACCTTGGTGTGCCACAGCAGGAGAGCAGAATAGATGACAATGTCATCAATATCGTGTGTCCTGTCAGTAGCAGAGTCCTTGTTAGGTGAGGGTACCATGGTGGTCTTGGATGCAGACCTTGGCTGAGCATGAACAGAGAAATGTCCAAGGAGCCCTTCTCCTCTGAACCTGGGACAGTCTTGACTCCAAGTATAGCAGACAGCGTTACACCCAGCTGTGCACAGCAGAGCCCCAGCGTGCCAGGCCCAGCAAGTGAGGCAGCTGAAGCACCACCTGCGTGGCCAAGCTCTTAAAGTGGCAGTTAGGGAGATGTACCACATGAAATGGTGGAGAAGAGGTAGGATAGAAGCAGCAGCAACAAACTAAGCACAATTTTTGCCCAGTTAGCAACAGTCAGACTTCATCATGTCCACCAGTTTTGGTTCAGAGATCTGGGGAGGAGCAATTCCCAAAAGCAGGGGCCAGCACAGAAGAAACCACGGAGGTTTCTTCTGTGGTTCTTCGTGGAGGGAGGGTTGAGTGAAGCAGGTCATGGAGCAATATGGGCCTATGCTGGGCACACGCAAAAGAGGCTGTTGCCTAGGTTAGCAGACTGGTAGAAGCAACTCTGCTGCAGCTTCAGCTATTCCCAGCATCTCAGCTTGGGATCAGAGATACCACCAGCCTCTTATACCAACCAACACCACTGGTTTGTGGAGAAGTTTTAGGAACAGGAATTAAGCTGTGGTGGATATGGTGGGACTAGTTGTGCAAAGAGGCTTCTGCATCTTGCGAATCCTGGCTGGGACTAAGAGGGAGCTTTGCCTGTTCCCTGACAGTCGCTTCACCCCTGGCAGTAATGAGGCAGTGGCTTCTCCAAGAAGGACCACAGCCCGTACCAGTCACAGCCTTTCTGCTCTGCTGTGTGCAGAAAGCCTTCTGGCACCTCTCCTCCTTTTCTTTCAAACCTCAAGCTTTTGGCGCAGCTCTTTTCTTGTTCCGCTTGGCAGTCATTCTCTACAAAGTAGGTCCCACTGAAGGAAAATAAAGCCATTTTTATAGATGCCACATATTTACTAAGATAAGATTTTATTTAAGAAGTTGTAAAGTCACAGCAGTAATTGGGCAGTCTGATCCCTTTTTTTCCAGTTGTTAAACACAACTGTCGTTGAAAAAGCTTTAATTACTGCCTGAATCATGGCTGAATAGCTTGTGCTGAGAGTATGTATTTATCACATCATTCATGGAAATGAGACATTGCAGTCTGGTACTGTGCAAAATAGCTGTAGTGCCCGTTTTGAAACTTCTTCCAGAAGGAAAACTGGGAATTGTTCATCAGATTTTAAAACATTTGAGCATTCCCCAAACCCTCCTTCTACATTTACCTATAGAAAAAGCATGCCCCATAGACAACATCTGCTGCGTCCTTTCTCCAGGGCCAGTTACAGGGGGAGAGGAGGGGTAACAAGTACGCTCTTGGCAGATAGATCCAAGTTCTTCATGTATTTGCTCAAGGAATCATCTCCAGCTTCTCCTGGGTGACCACTGCGATCTGTTCATGTCTGCCTCCAGCCTCAGCGCAGTACAAGTAGTAGACTCCTGTTCTCTCCACTCTGCTTTGCAAACTGCTCCTCTCCCAGGCTTCCTCTCATTTTCCATATCAGTGAAACCATCCATCCTCACTTTTTAACACTGCACAGCTGAGCCATTGCCTCTCACTGACTCCTGCCTTCCTTTCCATGTCCCTTTCACCTGTGAACTCTGCCCAAATCTTTTTCTTGCTTTTTCTTAACTCTGTGCCTTATTCTTTTCCCTCTTGCTGCTTACCTTGAGAAGAGCTTGAATTGATTCAGCCTAAGCCTTTGTGAATGGGGAACTGTTTCAACTCTCTGTCTTGTAAAGTACCACTGTTTATAGCACCATAAAATAAATCCTCTACAGGGTTTTAAGGCAATTCTACTGTAAACCCCAAACCATCATGTTATGTTTGCTATAACTTCGATTTTTTCTACCTTCTGCTCTAAATGCAAGACAATCCCCACTTTTTCCAAACAACCTGCATATCCTCTTTTTTGCTCACTGCTGTGAAATTGGTACAGTCAAGTCAGCAGGTGTTGATGTCTCATGGAGGAATGATGCAGTTCTTCTGTCTAGCTCAGTAGTCTGAAGCTCTTGAGCTTAAAAGTGCTTTCTGCTATGAGTAAACAGTGAGCTGTCTATGAGAAGAAAGTTTAATCACACCAGGTGTTTCAGAGCTGCAGGCTGCTGGCAGCCCCTTCGCTGCAATGGAGCTCCCAAGTAACATCAGCCACCCTGTGCCAGAAAACAGCCCCTCTCTGTCCCCCGTCACTGTCTGGCCTGAAAGTAAGAGCAGATTTTCAAAAAAGAAAGATTTGCTATGATTTATTTTAAATACTGGTTGTAGGACTAGGAACTTGACAAAAGAGGTGAATAGTACAAGTGAGACAATTGTACTTTGTAGAAGTTCATCTAGAAACCATGTTTGACATATTAAATGACATTGTGCTAAAAATATGTCTTAAATGAGGCTAGCATATTTAATATTTAAAATGATGCTGTCAGGCATGGGTAGTTTGAGTCCAGAATAGAGGCTGCTTTTAAAACTAAGATTTTCAGGTTTTGCTTACAATTTTTGAAGAAAAAACAAGTATCTTGGGCTTAAACTCCCTAGTAAACTCTGGCACTAATTTTTTTTTTGTAAGTTCACTAAAAGAATATATAATTGGTTGTTCCAAAATGTTCATAAATTCATGCCTAATTTACAAGGTCGTTTTGGCTATAAAAAGTTTGGGAGGCTCAAGTCACAAAACAGCTGTGCCTTTTTTAGCTGCAGACTTTCAGCCAGAAAATGGAAGACTCAAGTTCAGTTCCTTTTTCTGCCTGAATGCTTTCACTACCGGGCTGAAATGTGACTTTATGCAGCCTCTAATCTGTGGGGCAGGGTGTGAAGCAAAACGTGAAAGCAGAACTTTGACAGAGTTATTTCTGTGCAGTCAGATGTTATGTTTTTAGTTCCTCCCAGCTCACATAGCGGACTCACTTCTGCCTATGTGCAGAAAGCTACAATACACGACAGTCCTTGAATTTGGCTTTGGGTCCTTTGCGTTTTGCTATCCTTCATTGAAAAGGTGTGATCAGTAACACAGGGAGGTGATCTTAGCTCCTTTGTTGCCAATGTTCTTCCTTCTATCTGCTATTAGAAACATTCATGGGTACCAGGGAGTTTCCACCTCCCTAGAAAGTAGTGTCATGACTGCATTAGAAAAGGCTATGGCTGCTTTGGGTCTCATTGACTAGGCGAATTGAAGCATCTCCAGGGGGTCTATAGGACGTTCATCTGACCTAGAACCAGGCTGTAATCTCCTCTGCTTCAGGGCAGGGCAGAGAGAGAAAGGGAAGAGGGCAAGAGTAAAGGGGGAAAAGACAGTGCCAGCTGCCTGCATTTACTTGGTAATGACCATCAGGTGGGAGATGACCAGGGTAATCTGGAGAATTGTAAGAAGAGTGGAAAAGCTTTATGTGAAACTTCCTCTGTGCTAGTGAGGAATGATATCAGCATGCCTGAGTTGGCAGTAAATTGCCTGTAGCATCTAGTGGATACTTCATTCCCAACCTGTTTCTTTTCTCACCTTGATCACCTTAAGGGAATCTGTTTTCACCATGAGGACAGTCAAGCACTCGGACTCTTTTCCCAGGGAGGTAGTGTCATCTCCATCCTTGAAGGTTTTGAAAACCTGGTTGAATAAATCTTTGAGCAGCACAGTCTGATTCCATACCTGATCCTGCTTGGAGCAGGACATTGGGCTAGAAAGCTCCTGAGGTCCCTTCCAACTTGAAGTATCCTGTGATCCTATTCCTAGTTAGGAGTCCAGTTGTTTTTTCAGATGTCATATACTTTCTACTTGCTACTGAAAAAGCCTATCTAAGTCTTATTTAGTTATTCGCTTGGGTTCCCAACACAAACACGGTAGGATTTGCAAAGGTAGACTTAGGTAATTTGTGTGCACTTGCACAAAGCAGTCCTCTTCCATAAGCACTGGTATTTCCACTGGTAAACAAGAGAAACCCAATTGCTACTTGATTTTCACTCTGTTACAAATGTTCTTCTTTTTAAATTTTAATTATTGCTCTCTGTTCTTTCTCTTTAATTCACCACACCTCCTTGATTGTGCAGTGATTGAATTTAAGAACATACTAAAACTAATTTTCTCCTTTGCTTGTATCTCTTACTGACTCCAGTGCACAGACAAGGAAATTTGTTCTTTTACAGATGTGTTTCCTGATTTGCATTTTGTCCATGGTTCTCAATGCTGAATGATGTTTTAATACCAGCAAGCAGCTGATTTCTTGTACCCACTATGTCCTGGTAAAACAAGGGCATTCACAGAGTGTAGCGATGGTATATTACGAAGCAGAACCAAATTCAAGGTGGTTGTGCACATGTTCATCTGAGGTGCAGCACAGGTGACAATCAAGCAGCTGCTGAGGCGGCTGTACAACACCACCATTTCGTAGATCAGTTTGAGCTCTTCTTGGCATTGGTGATGTCTCAGCCAGCCATTGGAAAAGGCATTTAAATCTTAGATCGGCAGATGGATTTTTTCCTGCTGTAATTTGAATTTTTAAGGGGACTTTGTAGGAAAAGTTCATAACCCAGAGGCTGACTGTCACACACAGATCCCTACCTGCTGCATGCCACCAATGATTATAAGAAAGAACAGAATAAAAAAAAGCAAATGAATCCTCCCATCCCATGTTTTTTCCCGTTTGCATCCCATGCATTTTTTCTGTAGGACAGGGGAATGGATTTTAAGCAGAGAAAGTTAAAATCCATCCTGGAAAATGAGGTCTACTATTTTAATAACTTGAAAAATATTGTTTTGATCTTCTTATGAGGATTTTATGGCAGGAGCGGAGGCAGTGGGCAGATGTTCAAGACTGTTAAAGGTGTGGAGGTTGCCTTGGGAAAGAATGAATGCTGGTCTGGAGCAAACTGATGCATTGCCTGTAGCCCAGAAGAAATAAATTCTCTTTCATGGTCTTGGAGTTTGGAATAAAGAGATGCTTGTGGAAAGCTGATTGTTACATCTAACAAGGTTACAGANTGACTCCAGTGCACAGACAAGGAAATTTGTTCTTTTACAGATGTGTTTCCTGATTTGCATTTTGTCCATGGTTCTCAATGCTGAATGATGTTTTAATACCAGCAAGCAGCTGATTTCTTGTACCCACTATGTCCTGGTAAAACAAGGGCATTCACAGAGTGTAGCGATGGTATATTACGAAGCAGAACCAAATTCAAGGTGGTTGTGCACATGTTCATCTGAGGTGCAGCACAGGTGACAATCAAGCAGCTGCTGAGGCGGCTGTACAACACCACCATTTCGTAGATCAGTTTGAGCTCTTCTTGGCATTGGTGATGTCTCAGCCAGCCATTGGAAAAGGCATTTAAATCTTAGATCGGCAGATGGATTTTTTCCTGCTGTAATTTGAATTTTTAAGGGGACTTTGTAGGAAAAGTTCATAACCCAGAGGCTGACTGTCACACACAGATCCCTACCTGCTGCATGCCACCAATGATTATAAGAAAGAACAGAATAAAAAAAAGCAAATGAATCCTCCCATCCCATGTTTTTTCCCGTTTGCATCCCATGCATTTTTTCTGTAGGACAGGGGAATGGATTTTAAGCAGAGAAAGTTAAAATCCATCCTGGAAAATGAGGTCTACTATTTTAATAACTTGAAAAATATTGTTTTGATCTTCTTATGAGGATTTTATGGCAGGAGCGGAGGCAGTGGGCCGATGTTCAAGACTGTTAAAGGGGTGGGGGGTGGCTNAGTGGGCAGATGTTCAAGACTGTTAAAGGTGTGGAGGTTGCCTTGGGAAAGAATGAATGCTGGTCTGGAGCAAACTGATGCATTGCCTGTAGCCCAGAAGAAATAAATTCTCTTTCATGGTCTTGGAGTTTGGAATAAAGAGATGCTTGTGGAAAGCTGATTGTTACATCTAACAAGGTTACAGAACAATACTAGAATTTTTCAAAGGTGGGATACGACAAAAAAGCAACTTGTCAGACCTCATAGACCAGCTCTATAATCCAGAGGCAGACTCACAGAATTGTGAAAAATTAAGCAGAGAATATTTGAGGTTCTAAAAATGAAGAGTTGTGTGTACGCTTCTTCCGGTCCTTCACCCCAACAAATTATTTACTCTGGCTTCCTGAGTACTCATCATGTAGTTAGTGCTCAAGAGGGCCCTTAGCAGTGGTTAACGAACAGGGCTGTTGAAAGGCTGAGTACTCTGAGCTGTGGTCTGTGGAGGAAATGGGGTTATGTTAGGTGGGAGGAAAGGGCAAGTAGTGGCATGTCACGATTTGTGAACAGAGACCATTGTGAAATCTGTTCTTTGGGGCAGTCCTTCAAAGCCTCTGGGTTTTACTACATACGGATCCCTGTGCCAGTCCAGCAGTGTTGAAGTCATCCAAGTGACTTCAAGTGGTGGCCTTGGTCCTCAGAGATTTCAGAGGGAGGGTGTCCCATGGGCACCATCTGCCCAGGCACTGACTTTTGCTTTGTTCCTTCACTTGGAGACTTTTGGCTTCACTTGGAGACTGTCAGATGTACCTGGTAAACACAAACTCCCTCAGGGTGATGCCTTGCCAGGTCCCGAGCACCTTGCACTGTCACTGGTAGACGGTTGACCTTTGTGAGGTCTGTTGCATATGATCAGATTATGGAGCCAGTGGTGAATCCTAAGTATGATTTTTCACAAGGTCAACCAAAATACGCAGAGTGCATTTAACACTGCAAGTAAAGTAAGAAAACCATACAGTCACTGTCCCAGCCACCGAGGCCTTTCCAGTGAGCAAAGTGTGGTAGGTTTAACCCCCAAATTTACCTCTCAGTGTTACTGGAATTTGCTGTTGCAAAGTGCCCTCACCAGCACAGAAACAGCTGAGGCACTTTGTTCGGGTTCTCTTTTATTCCAATTCACTGCTTTTAAGCACCAAACTGATGCATTTTACAGAAGAAGAGACTTTCTGCCTCTGATTTCCAATACCATCCTCTCCAGAGGGATGTGGAAGAGCGATGGCTTTCTATGCCTTTCCCACTAGACACTGCTGCAGAGGTGATGCCATCAGAGCTGCTCTGACAGCTTTGTCACAGCGTGGTCAGGAGAGGAGATGCAGCTTGCTTTCCCTTATATTTTACTGGACCCTGGAGACCTGCTAGGAAGAAACCTTGTTTCTGTCATTGGGCTGAGCCAATGTGACTTAATGCACCAGGGGAACAGATGCAGGGGATAGAAAAATGCCAGCTTGAGTTGTTTTTCTGTCTCTCCTCATTTTTTATCCCTGTAAGCTCCAAGTCAGGACACATCCCCTCAATCAGATGGCTTTGCTGCATTGTGTGTTGGGTGATTGGAAAATGATGATTCTTCCTCTGGTTCTCCCAGTGCACATGCTGCCCAAGGAGAGACTCTGCTGAAGACAGTTCAGCAGATCCCCGTGCCCCCAAATTTTGGCTTAAGTGCCATCCCTGGAAAGGACAAGGCTGTCAGTCTCTGGGCTTCCTCCACATCTCTACTGGTGCTGACTTGGAGAGAAGTTAAAGGGGTTTTATTCCCCAAAGCTTGGCGTTGCCCTTCCGTTCACCTCACAAGTGCAGCTGTTAGCAGCCACAAAGGCCTGTTGAAAGCAGAGAGTATTTGCTGCCACCCTTTCACTCTGCTTACAGCTTTTCCCAGTCCTTTTTGAGCACTGAGTGTGCCAGCATAGGTGGGGTGGAGAGCCTGTCAGCAAATCTGAGTGTTAGAGCTATTTCTGTTTGGGTCTTGGCAAAAGCCAGGCTCTTTCCAGCATATTGTGCATGAGAAAGAGATTCCAGGCTTGAGAGAGTCACTGAATGTGTGTGTGTGTGTGTACACATACCACAGCTCCTTCATCCTCCCTGCACTTGCCTGAACTTCATCCCTCGGGGGAACCAGCACCTCATCCCCACTCCCCATCTCCTGCAGATGCCCCAGCCCCTGTGTTCAGAGAGAGTTTCTGATGTTGCTTCACCCTGAAGTTGTCTTCAGGACAGATAATCCCGTCACCCTTATTTTCTGTCTCAGGGGTAATTTGAGATACAGTATGACCTAAAAGTTGCTGATGCTTGTGTGGAGAGAAATAACGGTGCAAAAAAGATGGCAGTTGATACTACTAGCCCTGCATGCAGTTGATTGGCAATGGAAATCTCTGTTCTGGATTCAAAACAGATTATGAACAGCAATATTAGTTTCTTTACAAAAATGCGTAGCAAAAAGAAAAACAAAGCAAGCTTGTATCTCTGCAAAGGCTCTCAGAAATCCCACCATGCCTTAAGATAACAACACCCTACTCTTCACAGTTTTTGCTCTAAATTGGAGTCTGTAGGGTTTTGTTCCTTGCACATCCTGCTGCCTGCTCCATCAGCAGATGTGCGGTACCCAGCCACCATCTCCCCTCTGCCGTCTCTGTTTGCCTCCCCTTCACCTCTGCCTGTCCACCCAGCAGCACCACCTGGCTGAAGGGCAGGCAGGTCATTTCTTATAAAGTCCTTTAAAAGGGATTGGAATTAGCACAGACTTTGGCAAAGTTTTTATCAGGGAAAAGAAGCTGACCCTCCCTACTCCACTTTTTCATCATTAAATTCAACCCAGTTTTGCTGTGCTTAAGTATCTGTGTATACAAGTTAAAGCCTGTTGTAAATCTTAATTATTGAAAGATAATTCAAACTGAAGTTGGAACCACAAGGAATTGTACATCACTGAAACACCTACCATTTTAGCTGCCTGTACTCCTTATGCACAGTCTGTTTTCTGTCATAATTTCCTTGGGCAAGGAACTACATGTCTTCTATACACACTCACTAGTCCCTTAGTGCTACTGCAATAAAGCCTTGCTTGCTGAGACCCTCAGGCTGTTTCTCTCCTCTTTTCTTCTACTCTCACAACTCTTCTGTTCCTCTCATCTCACCTCCAGCTCCAGTCAGGCTGCCAAACAGGTAACTATACAACAATAAGCCTTATGTTTGTATGCAGTTGGCGATTTTAGCTCACAAATATGTATGTGCCAAGTGAAGCTGAACATGCGTGCACTGTGGCCCAACAAAAACCTGACCCAGGCATGCAAGAGGCACAGAAATTACAGTAATTCTTCTATTGCTTTTGCTTGTATCCTCCCTTTTCTCTTAGAAATGCTGTAGAAAATCCTTAGGTAATGGTCTTTTGATAAGCAAATCCAAGCTGGGATTTTTCCTCCCTTCAGTGCATACAGCTGGCCATCGGGGAGGGAGGTAAAAATGTTGGTCTGCCAGAATTTCTGCCTCATTGGGTCATTTAGGGGAGTGAATCAGAAAGCAGGGACTCAGCAACTGCAGCATTGCCAACATTCTCATTTAGTGCTATGGTGTGGAGAGCAGGCAGCTGGGAGGCAGAGTGGGAAACCTCCCCTGCCTGCTGTTTGGGGGGGAGGTTTGGGAGGTCGTTTGCCAATGAATGGGATCTCATCAGGCCTTTAGCTGAGGCAAGACAGAAAAGCATGAGTCTTTGCAAGATTAGTAATGTGTGGAGTGAGACCCGGGGTCTGACATTCAGAGTGTATGTTATACCTGCCTCCCCTTCAGCTAGACTGCAGTCCCCCCAAAAGCAGTGTTAAACCTTGCTCAGGCCAGCAGTGCTTTAGCACCCATCCTCTCTCCTTTGGGGCTGTCTGTTGTCCGGCAGTGGGCAGCACTGGGATGGCAGTGCCATAACCGCAGCCCTGAATGGGCACTCTGGCGCCTGACAGCTTGTGTTAGCAACCTGCTTCTGAGCATCACTGCCCCGTGCCCTGTCCGGACAAAGGGTAACAAAGATGTAAAATACATCAGCATTAAAATACTAAACCATGTTTCATTGACATTGGAGTTCTATATTAAGAACTGTTATCATCTTTACCTGTATGTTGCTGCTATCTTCAGCGTGAGTCGGGCTTTCCCTGAGTCCCTTCGAGCTCTCCCTGCCACTAGAACTGCCACTCCTTTGACAGAGGCTTCAGCTCAGCAGTGCACACATCTGATTTCCAGCTGTGGCGCTCTGCAGTTTGGGATGACATCTCATCCCCCAGCCCTGATTCCCCTTCTGCAGCACTCAAAGCAGCTGCAGCCAGCAACCTTGTCTTTCATCTTGTCTTTCAAGCCCCTTTCTCAGGGGTTTCAGCAGGGACAGAAGTTTTCTTTGGCCAGTCCTGTTTCCCTCTGCCACTCGAGGCATGGCTGTGTTTTGCCACCAGTCCCTTTGAGAGGAGGAAGGAAAGGGCAGCTGCCAAATGCTTAGCCCTGCATCTGGAAGGAGGAGGACATTAAGAAACATAAAATAGCTGGCAATGGCATCTTACCGTCCCCTCTGCCATCCTCTACTGGCTAACACTGGCAGATAGCAGCCCTACCTGAGAAAGGAGACAGGGGATCCCTTGAGGACAGGAAAAGGTTTAATCATTTATGATAGTTTGGGACTAATCCCTGAGCCCAGTTCTGATGTCTCTACCAAAGCAGAGTCCGAGCTGGAGGAAGAAGGTGGCAGCATCCTGCCCCATCTGCCAAGGCACCCTACAAGGAACAGATCACAGCACCCAGTGAGTCCCGTCCTTCAGAGCATGCAGCAAAGGACAAAGCCAGAGATGAAGCCATGAGCTTTCTCTAAACTCTTTGCAAACAGGAAGAGGAAAGGAGTTCCCGCTCCTCCCTGGGGTGGGCCACCCACCCAAATCCAGATGAGAGCAGCGTGGATATCAAAATGATAGGCTAGGCTCTTTGGAACTGCACTTGTGAGGTCTGCAGCTGTCCTAGATAAACCCTGCCTGCCTCTCTCCACACTGTTTGGCAAGACTTCAGAAGAGAGGAGCGGGAGTCTTTGAGCTGTACCAGGTATAACAACCAGGCTGCAATGCCAAGCTGTCCCCAAGGGCCACCATGCCCTGGTGATCTGGCAGCAGCCCCAGGTGCCACCCAAATAGCTTTTGCAGGTACTTCTGCAACAGGAGAGAGAAGTGTTGGGACACGCCACACACAAGGGCTCACATAGAGATCCCTGACCCTGCTCCAAGAGGAAATGTATTAAATTAGGGGCCACTGTCCCTCTGAAATAGAAATCCTGCCAACCTAATTAATGAAAGCTTAATCAGCAGATTGGTTAATCATAAACTTATTAAATAACTAATTCAGCTCTAAGGCTGTTTGTTAAATTTCCAGACAATGGCAGTCTCGCTAAGGGAGAGATCAGGTCAGTAATCCTGTTAAGAGAGCAGGTTTGCTGTGTGGGACAGCTCTCTGGCTGAGCCGCTGCTGATCCAAGTACCCGGGACTGGGACTGATAAATTGAATAGCAGGAAGAGGCACCCTGGGCTGTACATATCCTGTTCTCCCATAGAGATTCATAGTAAACAGGCAATTCATCTAGTGAAACAATGCCTAAAAGTCCTCTTCTGGGGAGCAGAGTATTTGGAGGGTGACATGCTAAGTTAGTAACACTCTTTCTCTTTTCCAGGGAAGAAAACAGTAGGTATCATACCATAGATCAGGGATTCCTCGAGGCATGGTGGGGTGAGGAGTATCCATCCATTCAGCTTGTTAACCAGCCTCGTTGCCTTTCTCCATCTGCTTTCATTTTATTAGATAGAAAATATGGAATTTTGTTTGAAATGCATAGGGTTGTAGAAACCCAATGCAGCAGATTTGATAAAACAGAATGTATCAAATATGTGATGTTTTGCTGCTAAATCAAAGCCAGAAACATGGCTGGGACTGTCAGCTGCAGTCCAGTCCTGGGAACAAGAAAAGTCCAAGGGTGCTTTCCAAGCAGGATGCTGGAGTCTGCGAGCTGCAAGTCCCTTCCAAGCTCACGTGCTGTCTGTGGCATTAGCACTTCTGTCCTTATTTGTTTTGGCTACTAGATGGGAACTCAACAAGTCATTCCAAGCAGTGGTATTTGCCAGCCAGTGAAAGCTTTCCCAATTACAACATATTAAAAATAAATTAAATCTGTAGTTTATAAAGGCTATAAAACACGTGCTCTCTGGCACAGACCAATCATTTATAGTGTGTATTTTAGGCTCATGCAAGCATGGACATTTGACTAAGTGTGTATGCAGTTCAAGCCTGCTTATGTCAGACTCTATTCAAGTGTTGTTTATACAAATATGCACTATATGATGATCTCCTGCGTAACCAAAGGCTATGAGTATTCAGCTAAGCAAGTTTGTACTGTTGCTCTCCTAAATACACATCACACTTAATACATGCATCAGTGACCTTAATGCTTCTTCACAGAACATCAGGACCCATAACAAACATGATGTGGGCACTAATATTAACTCTGTTTATCTGGTAGATTATGCCTTTAGCATAAGTGATGCTTTAAATGAAGAGAGCTATTTAAATGAAGAGAGTTAAATTGCACTTAATAGGCTCCTTTCTTTTTCTTTTTTTTTTTTTTTTTTTTTTTTTCACCCTACAACAGGGGCAAGCAAATGG
>WAAD01036960.1:59883-93358 GCA_013389945.1 Fregata magnificens | reverse complement strand
TTTTTTTTTTTTTTTTTGTCTGCTACACCATACAGCAGGGTCAAGCAAATGGCTTTGACTTAAACCTATGTTCAGTTGAGTAGAAATGATGAGGGGACATTTGCAGAAGTTCTTTCCAGGTGAAATAACTTAATTCTCTCTGTCCCTTTATGTTAAGGGAGAGTGTAGCTCAGTTTTATGGATTATATTTTGTAGAGTTCAGTTTATAAACTGAAACTTTTTAGCTGGGCTTATGAGGATGCAAACATTTCCCCAGATACCTAACTTTGTTCTTCTGGCTGGCAGGAAAAATATTATTTGAAAAGTACCTGAAAATACCAAATAAATCCCTTTCTGAAGGTAAATGTGAAAAATGCAAAAAAAAAAAAATTAAATAAAATTGATGCTGTTCATATATTCTGGTTTTGACAGTGATAAATGAAATCTTTGTGTGCAGTATTTTGCGGCCATTAGGAATAAAAGTCTCAATCCTTAAAAATTAAGTGAAAAAGCGCAGGCTGAATCACAACAAAATGCCCTTGTGAGCTGGGAGCTGCGACAATAGATGCCTTTGAAATCAGTACAGAAAGATGTTCTAAGATGAAGAGAGATTAATTGCTGCCTGCTGCTACATAGTCGCAACCTGTCTAAATCAAATGGCTGCAGAGACAGCTCAGGCAGAGGACTGGGAGCCAGGAATTCCGGTTCTCTGATCCCCTGCTGCCACAGATGCTCCTCGTGGCTTTAAGGTAAACCAGTTAAATCATTTCTCCTGGCAGTAAAATACAACTTACTGTTTTACAAAGATGATTCATGATTATGTTGTGCCATGAAGAGGTAAAATGCTCTGTGTTCAAAATAGTAATTTCTTTCCCTAAAGTGTACAGCCATAAGGTTTTATTTGCTAGATGGCTAACTGCACTGGATGCCCTGCTCTCCTACGCATCCCAAGTGGGTACGCAGCCCAACAGTGGATGTAAACAGAGAAGTCATTCCTTCCTATAATCACATGGTGGTCAGATAAATGAGCTTTGGGGCTGGCATAGTGTGTCTAGGGAACAGGGACGTGCTGCTGGAACATAAAGCCACCTTTGGAGATGCTTGTAGTATAAGGAGATGATAGCTTTGGTCGGGACCAGAGCATTCATCTACCTGTCCTCCTCTGTGCTAAGGAAAAGCATGGCGCTTTGGTTTGGTGTGTGTTTTCTGAAGGGAAATGCAAAAAGTAACATGAGCCAGGCCATCAGAAAGCTCTCTGTAACTTGTGCAGGCAGTGCTCTAGGTGAGCATTACCCCAGAATAAGCCGTCTGTTGCTGTGCATGCAATGCACTGACTGCTTGTTGTAGTTGCTCCTATATGAGAAGTTAAGAGCTGCATCCTTGAATAAGAGATGCAAATGCCGTCTTTGTACTCTCTAGGTCATTTACCAGTTCTTTGTCTGGTCAGGCCTTCTTGGGAGCTGAAAGGAGCTTAAAACCACTCAATGCCCATTGGTGTTTGTGCCAGCTCTCAGCCATGCCAAAAGGACAGAGCAGCAGCCACATCAACAAAACATAAGGAAATGCAGCTACTTGGACGTTTAAAACCTGGTCCAAGAGGGACCTTGGAAGACAGATTTATACACCTTCTCTTGCTAGCCAGCTCTCACAATTAGACTTAGTTCACTAATTTCCCCAAGTTTGGCTGGGTCAGCAAAAATAACACACTTCAGCTAAGAATACAGTATCTTGCCCAAGTTGGTAGTTGGATGACTTAGCTATCTGACCCTTGCTTATCTGAAGAGTCTTTTCTGAAGCTGGGTGAAACAATCCTGATTCAGATGGCCTGTCCTGAGTAATCAACGCTGATGCCTAGCACATATCAGCTTGAAACCATATTGCCTGTATTCAGAGCAGGGGGCTGGCCGGAGACAGATCCTTTTTGTTTCTGCTACCCCTGTTTAGTAAAAATCACTTTTCTTCTGCCTTTCTTTGCGATGCAAGGAGACACAGCCATCAGCTGCACTAATGCCACCACGTGGTCGCATTTACACTGTCCAAATCTCCCCGGGGAGCATAGCCCTCACCAGGATCAGCGTGGCCGCAGCACACAGCTTTCTTATACCTCCCTTTCTATACAGCCTGCAGGCAAAGCCCCTATTGATGTACGTACCCTGAAATCTCTCCAAGAAGTGACACAGTCCTCGCTGACAAATACTCTCTGTCAGAGGTGAAAGGTAGTGAAGGTTTCAGTGTTAACTAGATGCACGCTAATGTCCCCAAGCTAAATGATGCAAGTAAACTGAAATCAGGACTTGGGCTTGAAGTGGAAGCTGTAGTCAGCACTTCGTTCTTTCTCCCTCCATTTGCTCATGACTCTGTTTATCATTCAGCAGGATCTGAACAGACAGATTATTTTTATTTACTGTGTAATTTAAATTCTCAGCTTGCTTGAGAAGGTAGAATTCATCAGGGAATCACTGCAGTCCTCAGCCTCTGAAACGGTTCAGCTGACTGTGGGGGACAGAGAGGCAAATACATCCCAAAATCTCATCTCATAGACCTTGAAGATGCAAAAATACAACTCTGTCACACCAGATTAACTTCTCTTTGTCTCCCCACTGCAGCAAATCCCATGGACCCACACTGCACTGTCCCCGTAGCAGGAAGCTCCATCTCCTCCTGGACAGGCAGGTTCACAAGCAATTGAGTTAGCAAGATTCAGCCAGTGACTCTCAGCAAAGAGACAGGAGCAGTTAGCATCAGCGTGCTTCCAACCCACAGTGCAAAGGAAGCAAATCAGCCTCGTTTGCCCCTGAATGGCATTTGTGCTGATCAGGCTGCCTCAGTTGAGGGGTGTCATGGTTTAACCCCAGCCAGCAACTAAGCCTCACACAGCCGCTCACTCACTCCCCCCGGTGGGATGGGGGAGAGAATTGGAAGAGTAAAAGTGAGAAAACTCATGGGTTGAGATAAAGACAGTTTAATAGGTAAAGAAAAGCCGTGTATGCAAGCAAAGCAAAGCAAGGAATTCACTACTTCCCATCAGCAGGCAGGTGTTCAGCCATCTCCAGGAAAGCAGGGCTCCATCACATGTAACGGTTACTTGGGAAGACAAATGCCTTCACTCCAAATGTCCCCCCCTTCTTCTTCCCCCCAGCTTTATATGCTGAGCATGACGTCATATGGTGTGGAATATCCCTTTGGTCAGTTGGGGTCAGCGGTCCCGGTTGTGTCCCCTCCCAGCTTCTTGTGCACCTTTTAGCATGGGAAGCTGAATAAGTCCTTGACTAGTTCTAGTGTAAGCACTACTTATCAACAACTAAAATATCTCTGCATTATCAGCACTGTTTTCAGCACAACTATAAAACATAGCCCCATACTAGCTACTATGAAGAAAATTAACTGTATCCATCCCAGCCAAAACCAGCACAAGGGGGATGCAAGTAGTCAAGCACGGTGGCAGTGAGAGGGGATGGAATCCTAAACCGCTCTCCACCCACCACTGTCTGACCATAGCCAGAGTCACTCACTATCCTGGGACAAATGGGAACCACAGATTTGGGGGGGTCTGACCCTCCAAATAGCTCTTCAGCATAGTACAGAGTGATGTTCACCAAACTCCTGTGTTGTCTACTTTGCCTGATATCGCAAAAGGAGTAGTTCTGCAGGAGACTAAAGCATATGGCTACTTTTGCCATTTCTGGTTTGGGGCAGTGTGTAGGCAAAACCAATGCCTCCCTACATAGCAACATGTACCGAAGAAGCTATTCAGCATTTTGTTTCTAAAAGACAGGAAAACATTATTAAAACTGGTTATGATTTCTTTTAAATACTGAAACCAGAGGAGTAATTGCAAGGGTTTATTCAAGTCTGATTTTTACCATAGACACATTCATGTTAAGTCCATTCTGCTTCACATGCTCCATTACTATTTTCCCTCATCATAAAGCAGCTAGACACATCCAGCCAGCTGAACAGGTAACCATTTTAACTTGCACTAAGTAATACAGCAGTGCTTGAAGTCATTCATTAGGGCAGTAGCTGTTCCCAGTGGTAAGGGGAGAATTCAGCCCCTCTCGACTTAGACACGACTTTCTCTAACGGAGGTTCCCTGTGGGAGTGTGCTTCATTTGTCAGCATGCGGTTATTCGCCCGTCCTGTGACACATCCTAAATCAGGCAGGTGAAAGCACACCTGGGCAGGGACGGTTTGCTGAGTGTTTAGCAAGCTGGGGCACCATCTTACTGAGGACCTTTGCGTGCAGCTATAATATGACACCATTGCCAGACAGGATGCAAGGCTGGGCCAGTTATGGTCCTGATTGTGTGTGCAGCATGCACTTTCTTTGCTCCTTTATACTTACATGTTATTCCTGCCTTATTGAAAGCTCCCTGGGCTTCTTTGGCTGTTGTGTCACCAGTAGAGCTTCCTTGAAGCAGCATTTGGAGCAGATGCTGAATGGCTCAAATGGAATCAGCGAGCAGAACAGGATAGCGTGAGGCTAGCACAAAGGTAGCAGCTTGCTCATTGAGCAGATTCATCTTCTTTCTTTAAATGATTTTAAAGTCATAAGGGGACAAAGTGTCTTAAAGATGAAGTGACAAAGTGGACAAGAAGGGAGGGGCAAGATGTGATGTGGTTGGCAGGTCCAGATGAAAGGCTGTCCCGCATGCTGTTCAGAGTAGTATAGTGATGTCAAAAGGATCCTGGATTCCCTCCTCACATACACACGTACACACACCAATACACACACGTGCCGCACCATGTGTTCCTCTTCTGACACAATGTCCAGGATTAGCTTAAGTGGAACTGGTGCAGCCAAATTCCCCAGTGCATCAGGCTGACAGCACACCTGTCAGTGTTCTCTGAGCTCTCCACTGAAACAGAAGCTAATGCTGGTTTGCTCCACTCAAGCATAGAGCCAGGTAGATTACCTGTGGATGCCAGGTGCCCACCAAAGCCGCTCTACCACTCCCCCTCCTCAGCTGGACAGGGGAGAGAAAATATAACGAAAGACCCATCGGTTGAGATAAGGACAGGGAGAGATCACTCAGCAGTTACTGTCACGGGCAAAACAGACTCAGCTTGGGGACATTACCTTAATTTATTAACAATCCAATCAGAGTAGGGTAATGAGAAATAAAACCACGTATTAAAATATCTTCCCCCCACCCCTCCCTTCTTCCCGGGCTTAACTTCACTCCTGATTTTCTCCACCTGCTCTCCCAGAGCGGCACAGGGGGACAGGGAATGGGGGTTGCGGTCAGTTCATCACACGTTGTCTCTGCCACTCCTTCCTCCTCAGGGGGAGGACTCCTCACACTCCTCCCCTGCTCCAGTGTGGGGTGCCTCCCACGGGAGACAGTTCTCCACAAACTTCTCCAACATGAGTCCTTCCCATGGGCTACAGTTCTTCACAAACTGCTCTAGCGTGGGTCNCACCTGCTCTGGTGTGGGGTCCTCCATGGGCTGCAGGTGGATATCTGCTCCACCATGGACCTCCATGGGCTGCAGGGGGACAGCCTGCCTCACCATGGTCTTCACCACAGGCTGCAGAGGAATCTCTGCTCCAGCGCCTGGAGCACCTCCTCCCCTCCTCCTTCACTGACCTGGGGTGTCTGCAGAGTCGTTCCTCTAACATATTCTCACTCCTCTCTCTGGCTGCAGTTGCACATTTTTGTTTTGTTTGGGGTTTTTCCCCTTCTTAAATATGCTATCCCAGAGGTGCTACCGCCATCACTGATGGGCTCAGCCTTGGCCAGTGGCAGGTGTGTCTTGGAGCTGGCTGGCATTGGCTCTATCGGACATGGGGGAAGCTTGTAGCAGCTTCTCACAAAAGCCACCCCTGTAGGCCCCTGGCTCCCAAAAGCTTGCCATGCAAACCCAATATATTGGCCAACACAGCAACCCTGCTAATGATCAGACAGGATCTTCACACTCCTAATTGAGCATACTTCTTAATGTCAAAGGCACATGCAGGCTGCTTCATGCCCTCCCAACCTCCTCTGCTCTATCCTGCTTCTTCAAGGAACTGTCTGTCCAGAAAATTAGTGAAAAGCCAGCAGGAACCTGGGTTTGGTTAAAGCTGTATCTCCCCTGACTGTACAGGCCCTGCTGGTATTGCTAATGATTGCCTGTTGGCTCTGCAAGACATCACACCTGTACTCACAGTGTGCTCAGTCACCCAAAATGATTTCATGGGAATGGGGGTGACAAACCACGAGTGTGAGTATTTCACTAGGTACAATGGTAAAAAGTAGAACAGCCAAGTGAAATGAAAGCTAAACAACTTATTTCAAATACTTGCAAATGCCATGTAAAGACCATCATTGGAGCTCTGCTGTTATACTGCTCTTTTACTGCCAGTAATTAGTGATTTCTCTGAAGTAGCTGGAGAGCAGCTTTGTTTGATTCTGGCTTCCCCATCTCCAAGTCTCTGTCATTCACCTTGTATCTCTGCTGCTGTGTTAGCTTTCTGTTGCTCATCCAACAGCAAACTCACCAGACATGAAATAACCAGTGGCTGGAAATTACAGTCTTCTGGTTTTTTGTTTGTTCTTGTATGTCCCATTTTCTCAGTATTTGGCAGGAGTGCCTGCTAACCCTTCCTCATTCTTCTGGCGCCCAAAAGTTGCCCAGAACTAGGAAGTTTTGTAGGGTCAGCATTGATTTTCCATCAAGCTTTGCCTTCCTGAAAGTTCATTGCACCTACTGGAATGCTGCAGGCAGCATAGGCAGTCACAGACCTGGAAACCCTTTTCATAGCTAGAAGCAGAAACTGCCAAGTGCTGAGGACAAGCTATGCCTTTCCCCTCTGGTGGGACCATGCTCTCAATGTCTCAAGCTAAGCAGCGGTCTTGAGGCTGGGGGAGACATGGGAACACAGGTCTCACCTAAGTCCAGTGGGGAATACTTGACTACCATATCAGAGACTCTGGGATGACTCAGAAGGAAAGAGCATCTTAGCTTTTCATTCCCTGAGAATTGCCCAGGTGCATAGTTGCCAGGTTTCACACAACAGTTGGCACAGTTGGGTCAGGGAGGATTGTGAACTTAGGATTCATGCTCATGTGGGTGTAGCATCAGCCAATATGGGGCAGACTTTAAAGAAAAATGCCATTTACTTATCAAGGCTAGGTTGTGGTTCCTTCTCTCACCTTGTCTTTACTGTGCTGGTTATGTGTCTGATTGCAGATTCTATGAGAACTACTTTAATTTGTGAAATTACAGGGGTTTGTTAAAATGTTGGACCCCAAAAGTAACATCTTCAGAAGTGCCTAAATCAGTCACATTTCTAAAAAGAACTCAGGTACTTAGAGTTTAGGAACCTGGCCTTCAAACAATCATCGGGGGGCAAAAACTAGATGAGCTGGAAGCCAGGGAAGGAGCTCACTACCTGGAAATGGGGTTCACCAGCTCCACCTGCTACACCAGGAGGAAGCACTACGCAGAAAATGGGCACTGAAAACCTCCTTCCCCCATTCTGATGGACCTGATCCGGAATTTATAGCCCAGAACTGCTGCAAGAGACTGGCACCCAAAAGCTCCCTTGGGTGATGGTGGAAGTAGCAGTAGTTCATAATACTCATAAGGCTCAAATGCTAGGTTTCCTTGCCTCAAAGCCTGACATGACTCATGCACATCTCCACCACCTTCCAGGAGCTTGTCCTAACACACCACGGCTGAGGAGACCTTCCATTCCCCTGGAAGCCATCGCATTTTGGCCACCAGGGATTCAGTATTTATAGCATCCCAGAGGGAGATGAACTGTTGATTCATGCTTAAGAAATTTGGCTGGGGACACAGGCATGGATATTCCTACCACACTTACATTGCATTGGGATTGTTCACTCCAAGCCACTAAATAAGTGAAAGAAGGGGTTAAATAGAAAATCTTGTATCGTTCAGACCCACGCGTTGCAATAGGACTCAGTAATGGCATAGAAATAGTCACGGAGAGACCTACTAGGAGGAAAAAGACACTTAGCAAAAGTCCAGATTCACCAGCTGAATGAGTAATCTTAGTTGGAGAAGAGCATTAGTGCTTGTACCAAGCAATCGATAGAAAGCAGAGTGCCGGTCCATTTAAAAGGCTCAGGCAGGCCTTAACTGCTTTGCCAGAAAATAAAACCTGTAACCTTGTTTCTGAGTCAGGTGCCTTTTGGGAATTATACAGCCTCTTAAAGCATTGGCAGCTTGTCTCAGCGCTGTGTATTTGTGGTGAGCACTGGAGCTTCTGGTGTAGATTGGTGGAAGTTGGGTTCTATTTAGGGTTGTAAATATTTGCCTCCATAAAACCCCGCTTTATCCCTCTGTGTCTGAATAGCAAAATTCACGGCCTGCGAAATACCGGCCTTTTATTCTGGAGACAGAGATAACCAATGCATTTGCAAGTTCCAGTCCTGAGAAATTACTCTGATTTAAGGTTTTGACATCGATCCTATATCAGTCTCTTTGTCGCTCATGCCAGAGAGACTTATTAATCCAATCCCNCAAGCCACTAAATAAGTGAAAGAAGGGGTTAAATAGAAAATCTTGTATCGTTCAGACCCACGCGTTGCAATAGGACTCAGTAATGGCATAGAAATAGTCACGGAGAGACCTACTAGGAGGAAAAAGACACTTAGCAAAAGTCCAGATTCACCAGCTGAATGAGTAATCTTAGTTGGAGAAGAGCATTAGTGCTTGTACCAAGCAATCGATAGAAAGCAGAGTGCCGGTCCATTTAAAAGGCTCAGGCAGGCCTTAACTGCTTTGCCAGAAAATAAAACCTGTAACCTTGTTTCTGAGTCAGGTGCCTTTTGGGAATTATACAGCCTCTTAAAGCATTGGCAGCTTGTCTCAGCGCTGTGTATTTGTGGTGAGCACTGGAGCTTCTGGTGTAGATTGGTGGAAGTTGGGTTCTATTTAGGGTTGTAAATATTTGCCTCCATAAAACCCCGCTTTATCCCTCTGTGTCTGAATAGCAAAATTCACGGCCTGCGAAATACCGGCCTTTTATTCTGGAGACAGNTGCCAAGTTCAATGAGCATTTATTCACCTCTGCTGTCAGCAGGAGCAGGGCTGGGCATGGTTTTTAGGAGTATGTACTCTTCTCTGCACGTTCATCAGCCACGCTCATCATCACAATCTCTAGGCATCTCTGCTGCTTATTTGTCCCTCAAAAAAGGCAGCCTTGGACATGTGTCCCCCTGTTCTTACCTGTGTGGAAGGGACAGAGTTGGCCCACCTTGCACTTGCACATCCTGGTAGGCACGCCGCTTTTCCACAACAAGTGGGAAAAGGTGCTTTTCTCTCTAAGGGGAATAAAATCTGCAAGAGAAAAAGTATATCAGCACATTTCACACAGCACAGGGGAAGCAGAAGCAAAACAAATTCACTGTTCAGGTTCCCCAGCAAGCAGTCTCGTAAAGCCCTGTTATTCAGACATGCCACAAAAATAGTTCTCAACATTTTCTCACACTCTGGAGAATGTTTTTCACCAGTCCCTTTCCTGCCTTACTGGCCCCACGCTCAGCTTTTCCCTGCAAGCCTTGCATGGCATTGCAGGATGAGATTGGGGCAGTTAGCTCAACTTTTGCAGCTAATTGCTAACTCAACCTAACTGATTTCCCACAAGAAACAGGGAAAGACTTTGAATCAGAAAATTGAATATCAGTTTATATGAAAACCCATCATCCACGGGCTCCTATCCCTGCTGGAGGCAGTGCCGTATTAATACAGCACAGACATTGTGTACCTCCAGAAGGCTTAGCTTTAGGACCTGCATTCTATTTGTGATCCTGTGGTGAGAAGTTATTAAGAGAAATAGTATCTCCTAAAGGAGAAGATAATTTAAATTCCCTCTTGCACTGAATACATAAAGAAAGCTTGACGTACCCTCAGCGTTTTAAGGTACATTTCAGCAGCAAGTAGAACACGCTCTGAAAATTTAAGCAAATATGTTGTTTAAAATACAGCTGCAAAATGTTTCACTTCTTTTTTTTTTTAATAAAGCAAGCAAGCTCCCAAGAATCAATGTGAGATACAAGAGAAAGACACACGGGGGACATCACAGATTGCCAGGAGGAGAAGCAGGGATGGCAGCAACACTTTCTGCTGTAGGGTGTGTTAGTCTGGTGAGTTGCCATCTAGGGAAACAGTAATAACTCAGGCCTGGTGTCAAGCTAGGCTGGACTACCACTAAATGATGGTCCTGCTTTGATGGAGACACTTTTCTATCCTCACTGGGCCCCTCAGTGGCAGCCTCAATAGGAGAAGAAAAGGTAGGATAAATTCCCTTGCCCGGCACAAAGCACAGTCTTAGGGTCCATGCAGCAGCTGGGTGCAGATAGAGACAAGGTCTCTGCCCTTTCTCTGCCTCAGCTGGGTCTCATCCAGAAGCTCTGTGACCGTCTTAGTGTGGCGTTGTCAACAAGCTGCTGTGAGTCAAGGTACGTTAGTTTTAGCCCTCGGTGACCTTGGAGGCAATGGGACATAGCTCATCCGGCCTTTGCAGTGTCCCTCCTTGGGAGATGGAGAGGTCATGTCCTTTGCTATTAATTCTGCTATGCCTTCTGCTGCTATCAAATCTGGGTTTCTGCAGCTGTATGGTGGCCAGCCAGACTGTTGCCCTAATTTTGCTTTTCCCCTTTGTATCCCATATGCAGAGAAGCAGAGGGAGCTGGCTCGGAAGGGCTCCCTGAAGAATGGCAACATGGGAAGCCCAGTTAATCAGCAGCCCAAGAAGAACAATGTGATGGCACGAACAAGGTAAAGGACTGGAAAAGCACTCAGCTGTGCTCTAAGCTGCAATCCCTAATGGCCTTAGGATGGGCAAGGATGATGTTCATTGCCATTCACCTGCCAAACCCACTGCGAGAGCAGTGATGGCCCTTCCCAGAGCTGGCAAGTCCAAATGCTCTGTGCTGTGTGGCATCCCATCCCCTACGGAGATGCAGGGACAGCTGAACCCAGGACCAATGACAGTGCAGCCTGCAGGAGGTAGAGGCAGCCCAGCCTGGTCGAAATCAGGGATTTGAGATGGCTGTCTTGCATGTTCTGGGTAGCCTCATGTAACACATAATCCTGCCAGCAGGAGAGTTATGATGCTGCTTCATGTAATGCAAACTGGTTTAGAGCTTAGTTCTGCTTTGGCTGCTTTTATCGCAGTAGTTCCCCTTGCTCCTTTTTGATGATGACCCCTTGCCCATACTGATTGACTTAATGAAGGCTTGTAAATAATCCATCTCTGTGTGCTTTGCTGTACCCCTCCTCCGCACTTTGAACAGCATGGTCGTACTTTGCTGGAGCCGCTTTGGCACATCTCTATATGACAATATCAGACAGTGCTACAAAACACTGTAAACAAAGATGTTCCTAGCTGAATACTTTCTTTTAGAGTATGTCTACTTTTTGCATGCAAGCTTCAGTACACCAATGTATTACTTACCTGCATTCAGGAGGCAGGACGCTCCTGAGCCCATGGGATTGCACGCTTTGCATGCTACTAGAAGGGTGGCAGTTTTTAGTGGAGGATCTCACTTAAAATGACAGAAGAATCTGCATGAATGCTGGGTATTTACTGATGAATGGGAAAGTTACATGGATTACCATATATTAAGTAGAACAGGAGCTGCAGGTCAGAGCCTCTCTGTATGCAACACATCCAACAGATGAGGTTCCTTGTTCACATTAATTCCCAAACCCCAAAACAGTAGTCATAAATCATGCCAGGACTTTGTCAAGTTTTATTTGTAAGCCCCTGCAATGTTGCTGGAATATGCTGCATTGCTCCCTGCTCTGTGTTTGGTTGTTGAGACCATATAAAGGAGCCAGCCCCTTTGTGGCAGCAAGAAATTCAGCAAATGCTCTCAGCTGGGTTCTCCTTGTCTTCCAGACACAAGCTGGAAAGACTTGGTTTCTTTTGGCAGTAGGCTGCATGCTAGCTTCCCAAGAGGAATGGTAGCAGATTTGGTGCTTGAGAGATTTAGAAACACTGAAATTAGCAGAGGAAGATGGTAAGGGAGAGAAGATGGAATAAGTACAGGTGCCTACCTGTAAAATTAGTGACTTCTGCTTGGAGAGGTTGTTGGTTTTGAGCTGCTGATGGAAAGAAGAGTGATTTGAGTGGGGAAGAGCAGAGCAGTGACACCTATTGACAAAAGCTTTCGAACAGCCAGCTCAGTTTTATTCCATTTGTGGACATCTGAGCACTGTTCAGAGAACATGTGGAGCTCTCCACAGCCAAGCATAGCCTGCTGGCAGTAGACTTGCTTTTCTTAGTTACTTTTCACGGAACTTTTAAAAGCATCCCTTGGGATCTGCAAAACAG
The DNA here is from genome assembly GCA_013389945.1 of Fregata magnificens. NCBI lineage: Eukaryota > Metazoa > Chordata > Aves > Suliformes > Fregatidae > Fregata > Fregata magnificens. Next base: position 81,084 of record WAAD01036960.1, on the reverse strand, counting down.
AGGTTTGCAGCCATTGCTTTAGTAGCAGATGTAGCCAAGCTCCAATTGTTCCCATATGGCTGGGCTATGTCCAGCACAGGGTCTCACCAGCCCAAGTGCCTTCATCCCCCAGCACCCCTGGCTTTCTGGCAACCAAGCTGCACCACGAGCACAGCCCTAGTAATACCTCAGAATGGTTCAGTCTGTCTTGCCACAGACAGGGCAACCCCAGGAAGGCAGAAATGCCACAAGCTTGTCCAAGCAGCTTCTTTTCACAGTGTAACAGTTGCATTATAGTGGGAGATACACCAGTGGGATACACTGCAAAACATCCAGGTTATGGTTTAAGTCTGAACTGTTGGCTTCCTCTGGTCTCTGTAGGAGGAGAATAAGCTAAAGCCATTTGCCCCTTTTCAGTAGTTCTGCTGTTCTCATCAAATATGTTTTCCTTCATTCAGGCAAACCACACTGCCTCTCCTAGTCACTACTGCACCTCCTCCTCCTTCCACAAGGCTTCTGTTCTCTGTATTATCTGTATGAATTTCTGACATCCAGCCTTTAGTACCAGGGTGCCTTCACCATTCGGTCTTCTCCTGGGGCACGGGCACAGCCAGCCTTAGTGGTGAAAGAACCTGGATCCATAACACGCTCAGTCTCCCTAAGAGCAAATAAAATGTGAACAAGGTTGGGGTGATGCTGGCATACTTGCTACAAGCACAGGCAGAGCCCACAACACCATCTGCACCACTTGGGCACAGCCAGATATTGCAGTCCACTCTGAGGATAACCTAAACTCGGATTTGTGACATAACATATTTCATGTTAAGTGAGCAAAAACACCATACTGGGACAGCTGTGGATAAAAGCAACTACGACTGCTGCCCGGCTTTGTTCCAAGGACAGTGGGAAGCGAAAATAAGGACAATCAGGATGCAAGGGAAAGATTTAGATCAGGGGCAAAGACATTATCACAGTTTTTGTCTGTTACAGAAAATCTGAAGTTCTGTGTTATTAAGAAAAAAGACATTTCTCAAGAAAAAAATATAGTGATTTTTTTTTAATCAAGTAAATAGCACCACAAAGGGTTTTTCTCATACATCCCCCGATAGTGCTTTGTTCACTCATGATATAATAACAACCATCAGTGATTATACATGGAGCAGTTCCCGGGAACTACAGGCCTGTCAGTCTGGCCTCAGTGCCGGTTATGGTTATGGAGCAGATCATCTTGAGTGCCATGCGACACATACAGGACAACCAGGCCATCAGGCCCAGTCAGCATGGGTTTATGAAAGGCAAGTCCTGCTTGACTAACCTGATCTCCTATGACAAGGTGACCGGCTTAGTGGATGAGGGAAAGGCTGTGGATGGTGTCTACCTAGACTTCAGTAAAGCCTTTGACACCATTTCCCACAGCATTCTCCTGGAGAAACTGACTGCTTATGGCTTGGATGGGTGTACTCTTCGCTGGGTAAAAAACTGGCTGGATGGCCGAGCCCAAAGAGTTGTGGTGAATGGAGTTAAATCCAGTTGGCGGCTGGTCACAAGTGGTGTTCCCCAGGGCTCGGTATTGGGGCCAGTTCTGTTTAATATCTGTATCAATGATCTGGACGAGGGGATCGAGTGCACCCTCTGTAAGTTTGCAGATGACACCAAGTTGGGTAGGAGTGTTGATGTGCTTGAGGGTAGGAAGGTTCTACAGAGGGATCTGGACAGGCTGGATCGATGGGCTGAGGCCAACTGCTGGGGGTCAACCCATTGACCAGATGAGGTTCAACGAGGCTCAGTGCTGGGTCCTGCACTTGGGTCACAACAACCCCATACAATGCTAAAGGCTTGGGGAATGATGGCTGGAAAGCTGCTCGGCAGAAAAGGACCTGGGGGTGTTGGTCGACAGCTGGCTGAATATGAGCCGGCAGTGTGCCCAGGTCGCCAANCTCTCTACAACTACCTGAAAGGAGGTTGTAGTGAAGTGAGTGTCAGTCTCTTGTCCCAAGTAACAAGCGACAGGACAAGAGGAAATGGCCTCAAGTTGCGCCAGCGGAGGTTTAGATTGGATATTAGGAAAAATTTATTCTCCAAAAGGGTTGTCAAGCATTGGAACAGGCTGCCCGGGGAAGTGGTGGAGTCACCATCCCTGGAGGTATTGAAAAGAAGTGCAGATGTGGTGCTTAGGGACATGGTTTAGTGGTGGACTTGGCAGTGCTATGTTAACGGTTGGACTTAATGATCTTAAGGTCTTTTCCAACCTAAATGATTCCATGATTCTATGACTTGAAAACTGGAGAGCAATAATGGAAGTTAGTACTTCGGATATCTGTATGGGCAAGCTGCTGCTGCCAGATCACAGCTTCAGTTCCAGACATCTTTGCTTCTTGACTTCCTTCCTACATGCTTCAGGAGCAGAAGAACCATCCCAGTGCTATGAGAAGGCGTATTGAATTTTGCAAGTGGATCCCATTTTCTCCAGTCCCCTGGTGCAGCAGGTTGGAAATTCTGCATCAGTTTTAAAATTCATTTCTTTAATCTTGCATTTCAATTAACACAGTAAGAAAATACAATTAGTCGACAACCTATATATCTACTTTGTGGTAACATTTGATAGATTTTACTCTCCCTGAGCCTGCTCATCTTTAGTGCCTGGCAGGCCTTTGTATTGCTAAAATTGTAATGGCTTCCTGAAATTTTCTGAGCAGAAGCAGAAAGACATGTCAGGTAGTTAGAGAGCAGTTGGAGCATGGATGAGGTGGTTTATCATCTCTAGATTTATATTTCCCAAACTCTTAGTGAAGCAGCATTGTGCATCATTTGTGTTGTTAAAGACCAGTTCTTCATTTGGGAGAAAACCTGAGTTAACCCACTGAATGAGGAGATTTTCATCACTCTTACGGTTCCCACTTGCTGAACATAGAATCTTATTCCATTTGCTCAGTTTTGTTGATCTTATTTTAAATATGAACTAAAGTCTTTGTGCAGTTTTGTGGATGAAAGAACTCTGTTGTGAACTAGATACCATTGTATTAATGCATTTTCCTTGTTCTAGGAGCTCTGAAGCCTGTATTCCATTTCACAACTCTCTCAGGCAATTAAAGGTGCAAAGTCATCATCAGCCTTTGTAACACTTCTGATGAAGTGAAAGTCATTATAAAATAATGGGATTTAAAAAGTGCTAGTCTGACTGGGCTCTTACGCTGCACCCACCAGCTCATATTTCTCATATTACTAAATTTAGGACTGAGACCTCAGAAGTGTTGTTTTGGGGGAAGCTGGATAGGGACTCAGGCAGAAAGGCCGCATCCCTGATTTCCAACAGTAGGATAAGAGGAGCATTGAGCCTCTGCCTTCCCCTAGCCTCCTTCTCCTATTTACTTATTGCTAGTGTCATGTACTCATTGCTAGGAAAAAGAGGCAACAGAAAAATGAGCAATCTGATAGGACAAGCAGTGCTAGCCAAACAGGTTCACCAGAATGAAGTGTGGAGTGTCCCAACAGTTTTTTCTTCCAGGGACGAGCATGTTCCCAAGGCATGTCCAGCATTCATCCCTGTGAAACTGCTCTAGGCTACCCAGAGACACAGCTCGCTTCCTCTGAATTGCACCCATTTAAATGTCTTCACTGATAAGGAAGGGCTTGCAAAGAGGTGAAACGGGGAAAGCCTGGCTATCATATAGCTTTGCCCTAGCCTATGTGTGGTACTGAGCTTTACTGTGCGGTTAACGGAAAACATTTAATTATTTCAGGCTCGTCGTTCCCAATAAGGGCTATTCGTCATTAGATCAGAGTCCAGATGAAAAGCCACTGGTAGCCCTGGATACAGACAGGTATGCAAAGTGTTAACAAGATGATATACATTACGGTGCAAGCAAGTTTGTATGCCAGAGTGCAGCACTGAAGCTAACTCCTGCTGAAACCACTCTTGCAGGCTGCTTGCACTCTTCCTTGCTGTGCCCTTTGGCATATGCCGTAACTGGTCTGTGTGTGTGAACAAGTAGGAAGAGACGTGAGTAAAGAGCACTGTGATGGAAAGATCTGAGGGTCACAGATGAAAGTTGCTCTTCAGGCTCCCTTGATATAATTTCTCTGTGCCTTGAGGACAGCTTCACGGCACGAGAAAGATAGGGCTAACCAGGGAATACAGGTCTCTCTAACTGTTTCCATCTTTGCTATATCTTGTCCTTCCCTGCAGTGATGATGACTTCGACATGTCCAGATATTCCTCCTCGGGATACTCATCAGCTGAGGTGAGTTACACTCTCTCTGCCATCCTTGCCATGAATCACAGAATCACAGAATGGTTGGGGTTGGAAGGGACCTCTGAAGATCATCTTGTCCAACCCCCAAATGTTAATGTTAATAGTAGAGCAGCCAGAAATGGCTTAGAGTGGCCTTGTACTGCCAGAAATGGCTACATAACGAATTTACCAGTAGTGTAGACTCTGTGAGTCTGAAGGGGCCATGGCAGAAACTGTGTCATGTTTCTTTCTTCCCTGGTGATCCAGTTGGCTCCATCCCCACACTGCCATGGCACAATCTGCTGTTTTCACAGCTACCTTTGGCTTCACTCAAGCTTTTCCCAGTTCTGCTTAGTCCTGCAGTGTTGGCCCATGTAGTGCAAAAGCATCAACTTGTCTGTCACGCCAGTTCAGCAACTGTATGCTTGCCAAGGACACAAATAAATGATCTGAGGGTGTGCTGTGATTTCCATTTCTTGGGGCAGTCAGGGTCACCCAGTGTGTGTTTACTTGGAGCAGGCAGAAATTCCAGGGAGGACCTGCAGATATGAACTTCTGCCCTTTCAAAGAGAAAAGGCAGGAAGCTCAGGCTTGTTAATCCCTCTTCATTGTTTCTGAATATATTCCCAAGCTCTCTCCTGAATTAGTTGCTTATCCTCTGGCTACTGCTTCTGCAGGATCTGATTTTACATCCAGGGTGCTGAGCAGCCATTCTGCACACAAGCTGCTGGGAGCTCTTCCCCTTGGTATTCCTTCCTTGGGCAAAATACATCTGAAACACAGAGAAATGGCCAAGATCTCTGGGCCCTGATGAAGTGTTGTTCACCCAGATCTGGTTAGAGAGCACTTGAATCTGAGATTACAAAGAGCCAAGAGGCTTTACCACCTTTCAACTGCTATTGTGTGCCCCAGTCCCCCCAGAGGAGGTACTGCCCAGCTGCCAGTTGGTTTATTAACATTATTATTACATTACTTTAAATGAGGGCTTGCCTTCATGGAAATGTTATTCCAGAATAAAGTAGTGTATCGACTTGCTACTCTGCAATATCTTACTCTAGATATTCCTGTTCTGGAAGAAGCTAGAACAGAAGGCAGCCCTCACCTGTGGTCAAAAACTGGGACCCTTTCATTGGTGGGGCAGCTGGATGGGGAAATATATTCCAAAACAAGGGACCTCCTTCATCTTCCAACCATGAGAAGTGAGAAGTCTCCAGTGTTTGACTGTTTGTCTCTTTGTCTGTAGCAGATCAACCAAGACTTGAACATCCAGCTGCTAAAGGATGGGTACCGACTAGATGAGATCCCAGATGATGAGGACCTTGACCTAATCCCCCCTAAATCGGTCAACCCTACCTGCATGTGTTGCCAAGCCACCTCCTCCACCGCCTGTCACATCCAGTAGTGAGGCCGGCAGGCTGTGATCAGTGCTTTCCACTATAACTGTAAAACTTAACAGCCATTGCTTCCTCCTATGGTAGGACGTGCACCTCTTTGTGTTCATGGAGCCAGGAGAAACCAAAAAATTCATTTTATGATTGGTTGATAAGTTATTTTAAACTATGGGTAAGCAGAAGTTGCTCAAAGTGCCAGGCAGTGCCTGGCAGAACTGACTGGTCTGGAGAGCGAATGCAGAGGGGTCCAGAGATACCTCCTTGGTTTGTGTAGGCACTGGGGATGTTTTGTAGGTGTCTGTTCCAGAATGGGAAGGGTCAGATGGGGCTGCAGGTAATCTGGCCCACTGAAACCAATCCATCTGCGAGATCAGGGTGAGTCTGAGGTGTTAGGGGGTTTTACCAGTGAGAGGAGGTCAGTTCTTAATTCATTCACTAAACCCGTTTCATTTGCATAACCAAAATGATACTGTAACTGGGGCCTAGGAATGCGAATGGAGCAGGGCATCCTTTCTTATAGCAAGGCTAGCCAGGACTAGCATGACACAATTCATTCACTTGCGAAGAGGACAAATAGGTGGCATTTCACTGTAAGTCAGTACTAGCTAGAGCTGTCGTGTCACATATCCAATGCAATCTACCCTTAGCTCCATATTAAATTATCACCAAACACATCAGATTCAATCTGCAATCCATCCGTGCTCTTCAGAGATTCAGTCCTTGCCCAAGAATACCATACTCCTGAGTTCAGTCCAGTCACGTATACTGACTTCAGCCTATACTTAATTCCCATGAGACCCATCTGCTTCCAAAAATCTTAAACTTTTTTAAACTAAGAAAAAGTGAGTCCTGCACAAGACAGGACTAGACCTGTACAGTCTAAAGAAAAGCTAGTTGAAGAAAGCACTTTTGCAGTGCTCAACTGTTGATACTCTCTTGACACTGCATCCCTTGGTGCCTGTGGGAGAGATTTGTTAACACTGAAGGCATCTGTGTGGTGGTGTCAGACTGTAGGGGAGTTTTCAGCAACAGCAGGATTATGAACAGCTTCAGCTGAAAAAAAACCATGAGAGGAAACTCCTGTTTATCCCATCTCTGCCCACTTCTGAACCAGGCTTGGTCTGTGCTGTCCCATGTCGGGATCAATTGTGTTTATTTGGTGCTGGAATAGTCAGGAAACCTGGCGTTACATTAGGTTGCTGGACTGAATTGCCCGTTCACCAGCAGATTGCTTTGAATGCAGAATCATTTCTGGAATTAGGAAATGTGTCCTCTCCCTGGCCGGTCTTGCACTGCTGGCTTCAGCATATGTGGGGCTCAGGCGAGGGATGGGCTGGCATTTTTCTTGGTGTTGAAATCTTTTGCCACAGGCATGACTGTGTGTTCTCCTGCCCTGCCAGGAGGAAGGACCACCTGCCTTGGGTCATCACTTGCTTTATAGCTTAGGGAAGGGAAAAAGCGAGGGCAATTCTGAGCTTCCCACCAGAATTCGTGAGTCACAAGGCAGAGCCTGAACTCCACCCCAACAGACAGATCCCCCATCTGAAATCTGCATAAAATGAGCTGAGTCTTTAAGAAGTCCTTTCCATGATTAGGAGGAGATTTATTTAACATCCTGGGGTTTCACTCTGTGCAATGCAAAGCACGATACCATCCACAGCATGAGCAAAAGAGCAGGCACACAAGATTCCTGGGCTTTATTATTCACTAGCTGGTATGGGCAATTGTTAAAGCTATGTTTGCCCCCCTCCCTAAACCAGCGTGCTGCTACCCTGCCTCCAGGCCATAGAAAGAGGGCTGAGTGGTGCTCTTTACTGAGCATCCCTGCCTCCTCATGCAGAAGTGCTGGTTAACTTGCCAGCTCCTCTAGGAAGAGTGTTCCTCAAGTGAATTCCTCTCCCTCTCTCACCACCTGGTAATGCTGAGGGGGAGTATTTCCAAAATGTTTCTAAAGAAGCACAAAGCATCAGGTCTCCAATTCTTCGCTTCTTCCTTCGTGTGCCTGCCTTCCTCTCCAGTGCTAGCTCAGGTTGAGGTTAGCAAGTTGTCTGGATGTGGGGGAAGAGCTCTAACAACGCTGTGTAGAGAGAAAAGATAAAAGGGAAAAAACATTCCTTAAGGAGTGCTTTATTTTAATGGGGAATGTAGTCGAAACCTAACAGAAACACCATGGTCAAACCAAATCCTATAGGATATGATCGAATTTTTAAATCCTCAGTCTTCTAAAGAGGGACTTTGCAGTTCGGCATTGGTACCATGCAATGTCTTCATTGCATCTATCCTCCTGGGTCAGTCTCTGTGCCTTCCAGCCAGGCTGCACACGCTCAGCCTTTCCCAGAGCCCTTGCTCAGGAGCTTGGAGCATTTCAGTGTGCCTGCTAGGGCAACAAGCCATCTGTTTACATGGGTCAGCCATGGAGGACTGCAGGTCCCACAGGTCTCTGTCATGCTGCCATGTTTTGTCTAAGACAGAATGAGGCTTGCTGACACTGTATCTCCCAGGGTTAACGCCTCCCCTCTGAAAAACAGACCTTCCTTGATAACCGCTGCCCCATGGCACCACGACCAAGTCCTTTTATTGCCCCTGTTGCTGGTTTTTGCCTGCCGTGTGCCCTGAGGCATTCCTCAACCCTGCAACCCTGCAATTGCCCTCAGCCCTTTGCATTATGTGATGTGCATCTGCTTCTAGCACAACCCTTTATGGAGGGAGGGAGATGAATTTAAATGTTACACCCCATGCTTCTTCCAAATACAGACCAAAGCACAAGCCAAGTGTTTTTCCCTGTGCACAGAAGGAGTTGGTTGCACAAATAGCTGGTTTGGCATGACAGTACAGGACCATAAAATGGCAATTTTTTGGCTTCTCCTCTCTATGCTTTGTGTTCATATATTTTATTAGGGGAATAAAGTAGAAAGGTGGGGAAAAGTAGTTACTTGTGTAGGGTCATTATCAGGAAGGGTGAATGGATTAAGGCAATGCACACGTGGCTATCATAGAAAATTGAACACTAACCCTTCTGAACGGCAGCCCCTTAAGCAGGTCATGACCATGCAGCATGTTTGTTGGCTCATTATGGAACATGGTGGACGGCCCATCAGTATGTATTAACTGCAGATTGGGCTGGCTCTCCCTATCTGGTCTCGTGTTCAGACCTTTGCTTCAGCCAGAATATTTGCCTTGTGCTCTTGTTGGAGGTTACACTCTGGTGACTTCCCGGGAAGGTGTATAGATACATGGCCGTTCTGGCACCGCTCTCCTTAGACCAGTCTCTGCCGCCATGGCCTGGAAAAGGCAAAAGCAAAGAGCACAGACCCTGACTCTCTGTCGCAGCATTATAAAGCCCTAAAATCTGCAGAGCTGCTGGGCACTCTCCTAACGCAGATTGCATGCAAGAAAGCAAATCATTCCTTGTTCCAGTCTTTGCACCAAACCAGATGGTGTTCTCAGGCCCCATTTTCAGTCCAAAGTTGTACAGAATAGCAAGGGGAGGAGCACTATGGAGTATGAAAGGCTGCATCACTATCCATCTAAATTACCATGCAAATAGGATTTAAGGATATTGATGCTGGTTCCTCCACAAGGGAATTTGCATTTGATGCCTCCTAAAGCCAGACTGGCTTTTTGTTAGGATTTTATGTAATTTTAGTCACCAAATTACCTAAATTTAAGCAAGTCCTTTCATTTTATCAGATGTTGATTTTGCCCTTTAATGTGAGCTGGCTTCGAACTCCAGGGTCTCAGCACTCAACTCTGTCTCTCTGGTCTGCAAACTCCCCACTTCCAGATGTCTGTGTGAGGAGCAACATCCTCCTAGTGTTGAGGAAGGTCTTTAGATAGCATAGTCTAGTCTGCTTTTCTGGTGGTTGTATAATAATGAACTTTGGCTGAAAGGAGGCTGATGTCCAGGCAACCATCCCAAAGGCTCATTTGATGTCTTATCAGACATATCTTGAAGCCAATCCTTGGAAGAGCCACTGGATCATATCTGACGTTGCTGCATGTCTACCCCCAACATGTATGCTTGGCCATTGGGTCTGCTATGCTGTTCTGGCTGTCTTGCCTGCAGATGCCTTGCGACTGCAAAAGCAGGCAGTCAAGCCTGCTGCATGGACTTCGAAAGGGACTTCAGGATGCTCCCCCATGGACAGGACGGACTCAGCTGCTTCTGGTTTGTTTCACCAGCTCATTTCCCAAAAAGAGGCACCCACTCTGCTCAGCTATGTGCTGGCTGACACATTGGTCTGTGATCGTGAGCAGAATCCTTTCCTCTCCATGCAGAGTCTGCCCTCAGGCTGGCCTGCAAACTGTACAACGGCATGCAGGAGGCTTGAAAAGTACAGCGCCCTGTATGTGACTCAACAGAAACATGAAGACGCTTTTGAAGAAAGGAAGGACCCAGCTGGGCACCAGATGGAACGACAGGAAAAGGAAAACAAGCAGTAACTAGAAAGGTTGCCAAGTGCTGTCTTGGCCTAGGGCAGATCCCAGTTGTCTGAGTTAATCTATCTCAGTACAGTGCTGATACCAGCAGGGAGCAAAGCTTGCTTTCAGATGCACACACCAGAAACACCGTGTCCCCAAGCTGGCACCACAGCCAAATACTACTGCGAAGAGTCTGCTGGACTTAGAGCACAGAAATGAGATCTGGGGTCCCTTGCTGCTGTTGGCACGTGGTACACATTTGCTCTAACAAGTCACATCCCCTCTTGATGTCCATTCCCTTCTGCAGCACAGGGGAGAAAGCTGCCTTTCCAAGAAGCTACCACCGCCCTGCATGGATGTTGCCAAGTGTGTGGCGAGCACCATTGATAGGATAGCTCTGCAAGCAAGATGCAAAAAGCATGCTGTAGAAATTTTATGCATATTTTCGAAGAACTACTCTGCTTTCCCTCTGTTTACCACCTTCTGATGTTGCTTTCATGTGCCAGTAGGCTGCAGGGTGGAGGGTAGTAGGGAGATTAGACAGCTTTGGGAGATGTTTGGCAAGGATGTGTTTCCCAGTTGTTTGGCAGCTGGCTCTCGCACAACTGGTGTCTCAATCTGCATGCTGCCACAGGGAACACGTAAGAAGATTTGGTGGCCCAACAGCACCATCCCCTGCTAGTAGAGTTAAGGAACTCGGGAGTGCAACTGGGACAGCGAGTGCTGATGGGAGGGAAGAGAGCATTGAAGGGCTCATTTGGGATATTCCCATGGCAGTTTCATGCTCTTACTTTTGGCATCCATATAATGATTTGAGGGTATAAACTGGCACTTTTGCTTAGGCACTTCCTTTACTTTTCCATTCTCCCTTCAAGTTCACATGGGGTATGGCCACTCTTACCTAAAATGAAGTAGGCTTTGTCACCTGGCTGCTGCTGGGCTCAGCAAGCACAGGCTGCATGTGCCACCATGAATATACCCTGGCTTTGACCTCTACCATTCTTCAGAGCTGACTTTTCACATCAGCCTCCTATTTCTACTTCTCGTGTCTCAAAAGAAACATCTGCGTAGATGGGCAGTGCCACAGGGCAAGCTGGACTAGGTTGACCCTAAGGGGATGGCATGGGAAGGTCTTCATTTTAAGGTGCTTTTCACCTCTAGGAGAACATTGCATCCTTGTCACTTCCTTTCAAGGCTTTCCTGTGAGAGGGATTGCTCCAAACCTTGAACCACATCTCATCAGACAAACCTGCCTGTCTTACAGAGCTACACCAGCCCTGAAGCAGAAGGGCCAGCAATTTAGCATAGAGGAAGAGGTTGTGACCTGGGATTACCTACAGAAGATGAATGCAGGTTTCTCACAGGGGCTGGCATCTGTATTTTAACTCCCTGTATTATGCAGTTGAGCTGCTGCATTGCTTCCAAAAAATTACAGCTACATCCCCTCCTTTGCCTCCCTTGACATTGGTGGCAATCCCAGGATCACAGCAGCTAAATGCTGCCTGGCTGAGCACTGCTGACACTTGCTGAGGAGGCAAAGGTTGGGGACTAATTGAGATTACATGGAGCAGAGCACCATGACCCATGCAGCTGTGCAGCAAGCCATGTCGCAGAGCAGCACAAACACTGGCAGGAGAGATTGCAGCTTTCCCTGGCGCCTTTGGAGAGCAGCTCTTCCCATTGCTTCCCAGACACACTTGCCACTGGTGGTGGCTCCAAGCCTTGTTGTGCCTGGTCTCTGGATCCATTTCCGTAGTAACAAATGGTGATACAGGCAGTGGGATTGCATCAGTGAATGGAAGGTACAAAAGAAGCCTCATTAAAATGTCTCAGACATGTCACTGGAAACCAGCACAGCAGGCACCAGGAAAAGAAAAGGCCACTGAAAGGCCATGCTGAGATAAGTCCTATTACCTGCCAAGATGTTTGTGCTCCTGGAGCAGCATTTCTCCCATAGTTGCCCATCCAGCTGCCCCAGGTGAGCTCACTGGGAAGCACCACTTTCCACCCTGGCTGCCTTCTTGCTTCTGCACCCCAAAAATCTGCGATTCCATTTGTTGCCCACTTTCCTCGAGTCCACATGATTTGGGAAACGTGAATTTTGTTGGGAGGTGTAATACAGATCCACGGAGAGAGCTGAAAAACTTGGACAAGCTCTTGTCACAACAGCCCTTCTGGTTTTTATCACCTTCATCTCCATCCCCAGCTCACAGATTTCTTTGCTCAGTTTCTTTGCACGGGAAAGCTGCAGTAGGAGCTGTATTCAGCTTGTAGCTGCCTCTGTCTTCAGACAACCTCAAGGCAAACATCAGACCAGTGGGAAATCCAACAACCATGATAATGGGTGAGGCAGAGAGCAGGCTGGGATTTCTTTTCACCCGCCTGAAGGCTGTGGGGCTGAGGGTTCGCCAGGCTAGTGTAAAACCTTGGTGTGATCTAGCAAGCTGAGCCGGCCACCTTCACCCTCCCGGTCTCAGTGCTGCGGGAGGTCTGGGACCCAAGCACCAGGTCCCAGCCCTGCCAGCCCATGGTGCGGGCTGGAGATCTGCAGCAGAGGCATGGGTGGGATGCCTGTCGGCTGTGCCCTTGCTGCGCTGGGGCAAGGCGCTGTGAGACACGCTGGTAGGGCTGTAGTTCTGCAGGGAAAAAGACTCTTGCAGAGGATGAAGTCTTTGCAAGGGAGAAAATTCAGAAAGTGTGGGGGATTCCCCCCTTTTTGCACATTTTTAACCATTTTTACTCCTTCCACAGAGGTTATTGAACCTTCAGTTTAATAAAGGAAATGAGCTACCATTAAATAGTTTTCTGAAGGGTCTGAAAGCAGGCGCTACTTGGATGCAGAGCTGGTCTGTGCCTAGCATGTGACTTCCAGATCTCATTGTACATTCTGTGGCGGGGACTGGGGTGGGAGAGTCAGCGCTGGCCATCATGCCAAACTGCCACGGCTTCCCAAACTGAAGAAGAATCAAACCAGGAAGTGGGGGAAGGATCAGCGATGGTAGAAAGATAGCTAGTTGTCACAGGTAATCTTCGGTATCCATGTCCAGTGGTTAGTCCTAGAATTGCAAGCCTTGTAGTATTGCACACATCCTCCTTCCACTCCTCTTTTCTCAAAGCAGCCATCGCTTTTCCTCCCCCCCGCCCCATGCACTAGTGATGAGCGTCAGAGGCAGTTGCACCAAAGTGACTCTCAGCCCAGTTCTGCATCCCCCTCTCCCACCCAAACCCAAGGCAGCCCAGACAGTTGTTGGCCATCACAAGTCTAGTAATTCTGCTTGGGTTTCTTTCCTTGTGTACCATAGCTTTCTCCACACATACTCTAGCAGGGCAGTACAGGAGGCTCTGACTGTGTCCCAAGAAGCTTCTTTGCCCCCTGGCAGCACCTTGCAGACATGCACCTTACTGGGAAATGTAGTGGGTCGATGCTGGTGAGATCTGGCGCTGCTGATCTTGCGTAGGTGGCAGCTGATGGGGATCCACTGGGGGAAGCTGGCAGAAAGTGGCTACTGTCCCTTTTCTTTTCTTTTTTGAGGGAGAGGGGGATTTTTTTGGCATTATGATTATTGTCCACCTTCCAGTGGCCAAGTTCTGGGCTGCATTAATAACTAGGGTTAATTGGCTGTCCGGGCAGGTATGGAGCTTCACACCAACCTTAATAGCAAATGTCATGGCTGTATCCAGAGCTTGGATACAGGCTGGGTTTCTCCCGTGCTGGCAAAGTGCTTTCAGCAGGCTCCAGACAGACATTTCTGGCAGACAGGGAAACAGCACTCCTCTGAGTCTGGATCGAATCTGCACTTCCATTTCGTGTCCTCAGCTTGGAAAAAATTCAACCCAAGCAAATGCTTCCCAGGTCTCCTTTCCCCGTGTGGTGCCTGGCGCCCCAGGGGAGGGGGTGACAGGAGGCATTTCAGGATCACCAAAAGCGAGATCCTTTTTGGATGTATTTAATGGAAATATCTTTCAGGAGGAGAGACCTCCCAACCTTTACGTTCATCTAAAGAGCAGGAGATGAATTTCCGGCTGTCCTTGCATATAGTGAAACATAGCTGAAACAGCCAAATGCAAAGTAGTTAAATGTAGGGTTTGACCTGAATAACCTTTTAATTAGGAAGATAAATTTGTTGTAGCTTGACCTTAGTCCATGTTAGGAACCTGCTAATCATTTGACATGCGGAGTGTATTAATGCTGCACTTAACTTGGCCGTTGGTTTTATTATCTGGTTTTGGGAGTTTTTTCACTCCCAAAGCATCAATCTGCATCTTGTATGGGTTTTATTTTCTTTTTTTCCCATTCAGAACATGTAGCACACTGTTGTACTTCTGTTCCCGTCTGTGTAGAGTATTGTCTTAAACAGATCAGTTGTGTTGTGGTTTGTTTTGGGTTTTCTTTTTTCTACCATCAGTTTTATGCATTAATTTATTTAAAAATTTGGGGTTTTTTTCAAAAACATGAAACATGTATAATATTTTTTTTAACATTTCCATTGCAGTATTTATCATTGTTACTGGTTGTGTGTAGTGTAACAGAATTAATGATATTAAAAAGCATACATATGAAATCCAGCCTGCCAGCCTTTCTCATTGGAGAGGACCGGGGTGAGAGGGTACGAACTGCACCATCTCCTCTGAGCCCCCAGCAATCATGGATACTGAAATGAGGGGGTGCCAGCCTTCACACCATGGCCAATACCAGCCTGTTTGGGCCCAGTAGAAGTGGTTGGTGTAGAGCTGTGCTGTATGGCACAGGTAAACCTGCTGGGGCCGGCCAGCCCGTAGCCAGCATTTGGGAAATGCTTTTCCCCAAGGCAGTGGGAAGGCACGTGGGCTGGACCCAGCCTCTGCATCTGAGCTGCGACAGAAGCAGAAAGAAGTCCCGCATCTGTACGACACCAATGGATGAAATAGCCTTTTCTCCAGCATTGCAGCTGTTTCTGCCCCTTGAAGCTGTTGGCACAAGAGCCAAGCACTGATTTTAAAGTCCAATGCCAGCAGCTGGAAACCCCAGGGACCACTGTGGACAGGGGACAGCCATGGGGGGGCCAGTGGCTCATGATGGCAGCCAGACCAGTGCAGGATTAGTCCCCCCGCAACCGAGAGGCTTGGACTCCACCTCTCTGGAGAGAGGTGCTCCCCAGATATGTGCCCTGGGGTGCTCCAAGTCCACAGAGCTGAGAGGGGAGATAGGCACCCCCGCATCCACCCTTCCCTCCCTGGCTCCCAGGAGGGGGTGGGGCTGATGGAGAGCCTAAGCCTGGCTCAACAGAGCCCAGTGGGGTGTGAAAATCAACAGCAGCTTGCTTCCTTCATTTCATCTCTAACAGCATATTAATCATGTTTGCCTGGAGGCATTCAGGTGCCCCAGGCTGCCCAGCCCCACCATCACCCTCAGCAAACAGAGCAGGGCTCTGCGGCCCTTCAGGGGAGTGGGTTGGCATCCACCCTGCCAAGATTGACATGGGTCTTCACCGGTCATCTCCAAAAACCTGGCAGCAGAGGGGCTGGAGCCAGGAGCAGAGGGGGGTTTCTACAGGGGCAGGGATTTCTGCTCGACTCCCCAGCTTGGGGAAAAGCAAACCCAGTTCATGCAAATCCCTCCCTGGCATAACCCAGCTGCCTCTCTGCACTGAGATGGATGAGGATTGCTCACTCTGACTGCAGAGCCCATCACTCAGGACAGAAGAGCAAACAAGCCACACAGGATCACCTAAACCCAGCTCTTTAATTAAAAAGGGGAGGCGGAGCAGGCAATAATTCTCCTGGCTACCCCGGGAGGCTGGGACAGCGGTGCCTAGCGCTGTGCCCCAGGCATTGGCTGCACTGGTGAGATGCTGTGTGCATGCAGCTGGGTTGCTGCAGGATTTCCAAGGAAATATGGGAGAGAGGGGCTGGAAAAGCAACAATTTCTGGTCCTGCACCTCCCAAAATAAAATTATCTTGACTAGGACCAGCCGAAACTGTTCCCTACCATTGTTAAGATAATTGCCTGAAGGGGGGGGGGAAGCATGGAGCCAGGAGGGTGCAGCCCATGGAGGGATGCAGGCAGCAATTGCTGTGCCCTAGGCTAGAACCAGACCGTAGCTATGGGGCTGACAGAAAGCCACCAAATCACCCTGCTCCCACACTATGACATCACTGATGACATAACACCACACTGGGCTGGCAGAGCAGTGGCACCAGCCCCATTCCCTTTCCTGCGTGGGCTGCAAGCCCCCAGCGCCACGCAGTGCTGCTCATCCAGTGGGGCATCTCCGGGCCCCTCTGGGACTCCAAGCACTCCCATCCCAGCGGGCTGCTGCACCATGTTCCTCTTCTCCAAAAAACACAAGACCCCCGTCAGCACTTACACCGACTCCTACCGCCCGCCATGCTCTGTCAAAAAGACCATCCAAGAGCAGGCTCCACAGCAGCTCTGGAAAGAAAACAAGTTTGTGACACAGGTAAATGCCACAGGAGGAGGAACCCTCAGGGTTTCTACCCCTACCCAGCTGCGGATGCTTGGTGCGGGCAGGGGGGTGGCACGNAGCATTTGACACCCCACAGCCTGTACTCGCTGGCTTCTTGTCCCCTGGAGCTGCACCCCGCAGTGGCTTTGGGCTCTGAGGGCTAGCAGTCACCAGCACAAGATCTCACACACCAGCCCTGTCCATCAGTAAGTTTCAGAGTGTGCAGGGGGCAGGATCTGCTGAGGAAGGGGAAACTGAGGCAGTGGCAGGGCTCAGCCCAGGGCTGCTGTGTGACATGGTGGCAATGGCGGGGCAGATCAGGTGACTCTGAGAGCTGCTCCATCACACAGTCCCCAGGCTCAGCTCAGTTCTGACTGGGGGGCACTCCATGCCAGGGGCACCGTGTGAAGGGCCGGGAGGAGATCTGAGCACCGAAAAACCCCTCCCAGCCCTGGTCCTGGAGGAGCAGGGATCCCTGAGCTGTGGCCTCACTGCGGGGGAGGGTGCGTGGGACATGCAGCTTTACCCACACAGGCTAACAAGCGTGCAGGCTCCGATGCAAAGCACGCTGCAAACTGGCTCATCTCTTGTGGCCTCGTTAGCATGTGCATTACAATGAGGGAGCCAGCAGAGGGCATGGAGAGGGATGTCACCACTGTGCAGGGTCAGAAATGGCTCATGCAACCCGGCCACCCATCTGCCCCACAAGACCTCAGCCCTCCTGGGCTTTGCCAGCTGTAGGACATTGGTTTGGTCCTGTAAATCCCCTCCCAACCTCTGCTGGCCCCGTATCTGGCAATCCCAGTGCACCCACCCAATCTCCCACTCAGCAATGCCCAGCCATCCTCCGTCCCCCGGTTTCAGGCGAGTGGGAAGCTTGGAGGGGGGGTCACGGTGCTGCTATGACCCCCATGCCCACCCACTGCAGAGGGAGGCTTCGTGCTTGGATCTCCAGCTGCATCTCCAGCATTAGACCCTGCCCAGTAATCGGCTTCACCGTGTGACCTGACGGCCGTGAAGGCAGACGCTGCAAAGTGGCCTGGGTGTCTCTCCCCACTCCCCGCTATCTGTAGGGACTAACAATGCCCCCGGTGCAAAATCCAGCGAGCCAAGGTCAGCCCGAGCAGCTGATGAAGGCGGCAGTGCAGGAGTACTACAGGAACACCATCGAACCCGCTGCCTACTGGCCCAGGAAATATTGGCTGGCCAGGTCCAAAGGTACTGCCGAGGCCCCAACTATCCCCCTGTGTCACACGGGGCACATCCCCATGGGGTTGGGGGGCTGAGGGTGCCAGCAGCGGCTCTGTTCATCTCCCCTTTTGCATCATGCATCATACCCACAGTAGTGAAGGGACTCTCCTTCAGCATCTGCGCTTGTGGCTTTGCCACAGCCGCCCGTTCCCATCCTTGCACTGAGACTGTCCCTGTCCCAGGGATGTCCAGACGTCCCCAGGGTTCTCTCCCTCGGTGGCCCCTGAATACCCCCTGGTGGTAGGTGCCACCTGGGGGACACCCTCCTCGCACCCCATAGTCCCCAGGGACCTGCGTTGGCAGGGATGAGTGACCAATGAGCTGGAAGTGGCAGGTGTCAGCTCCATCACAGATCCTTAACAAAGACCCCAGGAGCAGCATCTCTGACATACCCCCTGGCCCCATGGCATTGTGTTTCGGGGAGAGGGGGAACAGTTGGGACTCTCTGGCCATCCCCCGACATCCCCAACGCAACAGGACACCCCTGCCTGTCACTTTTGCGTTGCAGAGAAGTACAACCCGGTTTTTGTCAACGAGGACAAATACATCACCTGGAGAACAGGTCCCTACAACAGCGCAGCCTGGAATAAGCACTCCTCTTACCTCCCTCTCCTGCCCAAGGTAGAGTCCAGCCCCCCTGACCCCCCCAAACTGGAGCTGCCTCAGGTGCCACCAGCACCTCAGACTCTGCAGCGAAAGGGTTGGCAATCCTGCAAGGGCTGCCATCGCTCCTTGCAGGAGACAAGGATGGAGACCTTCCTGCACAGCATACCCGTGCCGTACCCCCCGAAACCCATCTGCCTCAATCAATCTGGTAACTACCCTTGCCCTGTCCCTGTACTCCGGCTGTAGCTGTGCCTGTGCCATGCTGGCGTCCATCCGGGTGATGGGCTGGCTGCTCCTCCTCCCTCTTACCCTTGCCATCCCTCCCCTTGCAGAGAGGGAGGTGGTCGCTGACATGCTGCACAGACTGCCCGTGTACACCGTGACAGGGAGGGGACACTTTCAGGGCTACTACAGCCCCTGCTCTGGGTGCTACTACTGCCTGCGAGGGATGGACTACTACGTTGATGGGGTCCCTGCCATCAGAAGGCATCTCCACATACTAGGAGAGAGGGCTGTAAGGTTGGGATGGCTTCGGTTGGGATGGGATGGGATGGGATGGCTTGAGATGGGATGGGATGGCTTGGGATGGGATGGGATGGGTTGCCTTGGGTTGGGAAGGACATGATCTCCCTTGTCCTCAAGGCCACCGCTCACCCTACCTCCTCTGTCTCTTGCAGGAGTATCCCGTGCTGCAGTTACAGCCCCAGAGCAATGTTCTGTACATCTACACATCGCCCCCAGCCATCCTCCCTGTACAGGAGCCCTAGGTGCAGACAGGTTCAGTGGGGGGAGCACTCCAAGCTGGTTGCCCTGGGGGAAAAGGCTATTATTTTTTCCTAACACCTGCCAGCCACTAGCTCTCTTTTCATTAGGGTTTCACGCAAAATTGCTCAGAGGGTTATTCTGGGAACACTGGTGCAGACTGCAGACCCCGAGGGGTAGCGGGTCCCATCACGGTGCCCATGCAGGCAGCAATGCAGCTGCTGCACCTCCATCTCGCAGGCTAAGTGGACATGACCAGGGAGGGCAGGATACTGTTGAGGTGTGGGCTGTGGAGCATGTTCTTGCTAGCCGTGGAGAATCAGTTGTCAAATTTACTCCCAGGACAGGTGTTTCTATACTTGGTCTCCTCCAGCAGTCCTTGGGGCTGTATGGCACCTGAAATCTTGCTGACACCCCTGAGCTTGGCTGCATGTATCTTAGCATCTCCCAGATTTTGGGGCCACATCAGGGTTTCTTGTGCTGCTCTTGTATTTTCTGTTGTCATTGTTTGCTCTTCTTATCCAAGAACCTGTTCCCTGGTCATGCTGTTCGTTATGTGGTAATCAGCTCTGTCCTTCACCCACCACAGGTCCGGCAGCACCTTTCAATCCCCACATATTTACCTTTAGGATGTCTCCGTTGCTGAGGCAGCTTTTTTGAGCCCTAGGGAAGCAGCGAGGGGAGAGGGGAGGCTGCTCCACCAGCTTAGTCATCACTCTGCTACTGCATCAACCCCCTGCAGGCCAAAATTAGGCAGCAGGCTTTGCAGAAAATGTGTGATTGGCTTTAAATTCCTGAGCCCAGAAACTAAAACCAAACAACGAGAACAAACAGGGAGCACTGGATTCCCCATAGATGTTCCTATCCCTGAGCCTTGGCAACATGTTTCTCAAGGTCTTCACTGAGAAATAGGCAGATTTTCCTGGACTGGCATGGCTCTGGGAATGCAGGTTTTAGGAAAATGACAGTGCAAGAGAGAATGGGTGTTTGCAGGGTGGGAGACCTACTGGAAGCAGCTCACTGAGGTGGCAATGCCAGGGAGCTTCAGCTCTTCTGCCCAGGCTTCACTTTGGCCTCAGTGCCCAAAGATACACACCAAAGTGGCTGGGGGCAGCTGCACATCCACTGCTCACCCCTAAGCAATGCTGGAGCCAGAAGCAGGTTTTCTGCTCTTCTTCCTCAACGAAGTTCCATCCTCCCATGGCTGACAACTTTATCTGCTCTCCTAGGTGGGACACGAGCCACTTCACGAAGACAGGAGGAGTCCAGAGAGGCAGCTACACCATCCACCCTGAGTTTATCTCAGAGGCTTACTCTGCCCCATGGCACTGGTGAAGAGCAAAGATGGGCTTTCATTAAAACTGGCTTGGGCAACTGTTCCCCTCAGACCCTTTCCTACAGGCTGGGGAAGTTGCCGGGGAGGGGGAAGAAACTTCAGCAACTGCTGACTTGGTGGGCACTTTAACAGCCCTCAGGTGCCGGCACCCTGCCACCACCTGCATGCTGGACTCCAAGAAAGCACACAAGGAAAAGCTCTCAGAGTGTAGTAACACTGCCAGAAATAGAAGCAGCCGTTGATACCCGTGTTTGTCAGCTTTGTGCTGGGCTGCTTAGGATGTGCTCGCTTTTGCCGAGTTATCCAGGAAGAGCTGCCATCCAAGCACGGACACGGGCTAAATAAGGAGGGGGATTTGAAAGCAGCACATAATTAGTGAAGGCATGAAATGCCCTTCTCTGACTATCGTCTTGGAGGCCAGTGTCAGCGTGGAACACCACCCGGGGCCTTCCACGTCTGCTGCAGATCATAAACCCACGGGGCTGCCGTCCCCACGGGAGGGGGATGCTCCGGCACAGAGCCATCTGGGGCTCCACGTTCCTGCGGGGCAGCGCCGTGCCCACACTAACCCTGCTTGGGGCAGGGAGAGAAAAGAAAAACAAAACCCATCCCGGCCCAAAAGCATCCCGGCACAACGCCACACCGCCAAACCCCCGGCACAGCTCCAGGGGTACCCCCGCCCCCAGCTAACCCCCGGCCATCCCCAGCGACTCCAACCCCCCGGAGCGGCCCTGCCGGGGCTGGCGCTGCCGCCGCCGCCGCCGGGGGAGCGGCGG